>CM035435.1:87022403-87147403 GCA_020310875.1 Ceratopteris richardii | reverse complement strand
CATGGCTTTTGGCTTCCTTTGATTGCTCCATATGTCCATAAAAGATTTCCCACGAATTTGTAGCTTGAAGCTTGATTTTTAACGCTACCCCTCAAGCTTCAATTCTTCATCCTCATCCAAGCTCTTTCATGTTGATGCATTGCTTGAATTTTGAAATCTTCATTCCATCGAAAGCCTTTGTAAACATGTGGGAAACTTGGTCCTTGGTACCAATATGATGTGCTAAAAATTCCTTGGATATCGCCTTTTCCCTAATGTGATAGTGCACTTCAATATGCTTGGTTCTAGCATGATAGACAGGATTCGATGCTAAATGAATGCTCCTCATATTGTCACAAAAAATTGGATATGTGTCAACCTGCAAATTAAGCTCCATAAATAACTTCTTAATCCACATTATCTCACATGTGACTTGAGCCAAAGCTCTATACTCAGCCTCGCTAGAAGATAATGCCACTGTGGGTTGCTTCTTTGAAATCGATGAGATGATCTTGCTACCTAGCATGACTAGGTAACCACTTTTACTCCTTCTATCTTCCTTTGAACCGGCCCAATCGGCATCGGAATAATCTTTGACCTACATATCATCATCAAATGAATAGAACAATGCTTCATTTATAATGGCCTTGAGATATCATAACATTCTTGCAGCTTGCAAGTGCGTAGTCCTTGGACTATGCATAAATTGTGATAACGCTCCAACTCCATATGCTATGTCGGGCCTATTTATTGTGGCATAATTGAAAGAGCCTACAATAGATCAATACAAAGTTACATACTCTAATGGTTCTCCATCAATGGAGCTTAGCTTTACATTAACTTCCATGGGATTTGAAATAGTCTTGCAATGTAGCATCCCAAACCTCTCAAGTAGGTCTAGAATATACTTCCTTTGTATGAGCACAATACCTTCTTCTTTGTATACAACTTCCATGCCAAGAAAATACCTAAGATCTCCAAGATCAGAGATCCTAAACTCCTTTCCAAGCTTTGCCTTGATCTCCTCAATGCCCTTTGTATCATTACCTGTAATGATAAGATCATCTACATACACACACATGTAGACTACAAGTTCTCCTCTTTGTTTGATGAAGAGAGATGGATCCACCTTGCATTGATTGAAACCACATTTGATCAAATAGCCCACCAATATTTGGTTTGAAGCCTTTGGAGCTTGCTTTAGGCCATAAAGTTCCTTCTTCAACCTACAAACATGATGCGGAAACTCTTTATGAACAAAACCTAGTGGTTGCTACATGTATATCTCTTCTTCCAAGTCTCCATTGAGAAAGGCATTCTTGATATCCAATTGGAAGAGCTTCCATCCTTTGATAGTAGCCATTACAATGAGTGTCCTAATGGTGCTCATCGTTGCTAGGGGGCTGAATGTCTCTTCAAAGTCCACTCCATAAGTTTGTGCAAAACCCTTGGCCACCAATCTTTCTTAGAACCTAGAAATAGATCCATCTAAATTGCTCTTTACTTTATACACCCACTTATTACCTATTACCTTCATGTTCTCCTTCTTGGGCACTAGAGGCATGTTTGATTCTCCTCAAGTGCATCTATCTCTTCTTGCATTGCCTCTTTCCATTTGGTGTACCTGCTTGCATCTTCATAGCAATCGGGCTCATGATCTTCTACTACTTTGTTCATATATGTATAATGAGTTGCCATGTAAGAATCATAAGTAAATCTTTGAGTTGGATACTTAAACCTAGAATATTTCCTTTCTTCACCTTTTGGAGGAATAAACCTCCTTTTCATTGGATACTTGATCTCTTTCTTTGATGTGGCTTCTTTCTCCATCATGTGTCCTTCATCATCTTCAACTGCATTACCTTCTTCATCCAACTCCACCAATGTTGCTTTGCCTTTGTTGATTGATTGTGCTTCATAGCTTGATGAAGATCTTCCCCTCCATGGTGAGGTCATGCTTGAACTATCTTCATTGATGGAACACCTTGGGCCGCTTAGCTCTAGGTCAATTTGTTCTTCATCATGTGCATGCTTTTCTTCTTCATATTCGTGCATACAATCATACTTCTTATACCAAGGGAGTAGCTCATCAAATGCTACATCCCTTGATATCCTCAAGTCCTTTGTGCTTGGGTTGAATCACCTATAACCTTTATGATCATTTGAATATCCTAGAAAGACACACTTTTCTATCTTTGGTTGTAGCTTGTGCCTCAATTCACTTGGCACATGTACATAACAAGTACATCCAAATATCTTCAAGTCGGAAAGATTAGGTTTCTTACATAATAGGCTTGATATGGTGTCAAGCCATGGATCCGTGAGGTAGGAGCCCTATTCATAAGATACACGACGGTATTTGCTGCATCACTCTAGAACATGTTAGGTACATTCATCTCATTAAGCATTGCTCTAGCGATCTCGGTAATGTATCTATTCTTTCTCTCTACTACTCCATTTTGTTGGGGTGTGTACCTACATGTTACTTGCCTGTTGATGCCTTGATCCATTAAAAAATCAGAGAATTCATTGGAGAAATATTCTCCCCCTCCATCGGACCTTAGGTTCTTGATATATGTACCTGTTTTCTTCTCTACCATTGCCTTGAATGCTTTGAAACACATCTGATTTGTTTTTTATGAAATAAACCCAACCCATCCTTGTGAGATCATCTATAAAAGTGAAAAAGTACTTGTTACCTCCAATGGATTGCTCTTTGGTTAGCCTCCACACATCTGTGTGTATCAACTCCAATGGATGTTAGCTTATGTAGCCAGTCTTCTTGAATGGAAGTCTCACTTGCTTCCCTAGTTGACAAGATTCACATAAATGCTTCATACCTTGTCCTTGGAAGTTGGGAAGACCTTCAACCAGCCTCTTGAATTGCATTTCCTTCATTCTTTGTATGTTGATGTGACCTATCCTCTTGTGTCACAAGTCCAACTCCAAAATCCTCTTGTTTCCATACGTGAAGTAGACATGTTGAGTGGAATGAGAATTTACCTCCAAAGTGAAGAGTCTCCCTTGCTACTTTCCTCTTGCTATGACCTTGTACCTGAAGTGTTTCGATGGCGATGCACCACAGTGCGCTCTCCTTCTCGAGAGCTCCACGATGATATGCTCAAAGTAGAAAACCGAGCTCCTGGGTTCGCACACAGTACTCGGCGCAGAGACTGTAGAATACGCAAAAAACACAGTACACAGGGAGCACGAAGACAGACTTCTTAGGTCTTACAAATGCGGTCGAACTTACAATCTCTGACTGACCAGGCCACTATATGTTTTATTAAAGAACATATACAAAGAAGTGTCTGGTGGTCATTTGGCCTTTCACATGGACACTAACGGTAACAATCTCCCACTAAAGGCCAATATGGCCATAGTAACTATGGGAGAAAAAATAAAGAATGATAAAGAATACCTGAGTGGAAGTATACAAACTATACCTCCCACCTAATGGGCATGTTACACAGTATACAAGTGACTGCGTAAGATCAAGAATCAAGTAACCCCCATCAAGTGACAACAGTGTCGAAAGCTATCCTGTGGTAGAGCTTTAGTCAAAGCATCTGCAGCATTATCTCAAGTGTGAACCTTCTCAAGATTAATGCTCTCAGTGGCTAAGCAATCTCTAATGAAGTGATACCTCACCTCAATGTGCTTGGTCTTTGCATGATAGACCGGATTCTTAGCCAAAGCAATGGCACTCTGACTATCACTGAGCAAGTGAGGTACATGCTGAGGTAAACCCATATCACAATCAAGACGAGAAAGCCACAATGCTTCCTTACATGCCTCACTTGTTGCAACATACTCTCCTTTTGTGGTGGAAACAGCTGTACATTCTTGAAGACGAGATCTCCAAGAGATAGCACCTCCAGCAAAATGAAAAATGTACCCTGATGTAGACTTACGATTGTCTACACAATCAGCATAGTCAGAATCTGTGTAACCAATAATGGATGCTTTTCCTCTACCTAAGCATAGACACTTGTCCTTAGTGCCACTCAGATATCTCAAAATCATTTTGACCGCTTCCCAATGTTTCTTGCCAGCATTAGACATATATCTGCTCACAACTCCCACTGCAAATGCAATGTCTGGTCTCGTAGCTACCATAGCATACATGAGACTACCAATAGCAGACTGATAGGGAATTTTGGTCATGAATTCCTTTTCCTCATCTGATTTGGGGCAGTCATCCTTGCTCAATTTCACATATGTGGGTAAAGGTGTACTCAATGCCTTTCCACCCTGCATATTGAATCGGTGAAGTACTTTGGATATGTACTCACTTTAAGACAAGTATATGCATCTTTTACTCCTATCACGAGTAATGCGCATGCCAAGAATGTGTTTGGCATCCCCCAAATCCTTCATATCAAATGTCTGACTCAACTTCTTTTTGAGAATTGACAAATCATAAGAGGACTTCCCAGCAATCAACATATCATTGACGTAAAGTATTAAGCATATCAAGCTGCCATCAGAACATCTCTTTGTGTAGAGACAATGATCCTCATTGCTCCGAGAATAGCCTTGGGATTTCATAAAAGCATCAAACTTTTGGTACCATTGTCTAGGAGACTGTTTAAGTCCATACAAGCTCTTCTTGAGCTTACAAACTAGACTTTCCTTGCCAGGAACTACATAACCCTCTGGTTGTTCCATATAGATCTCATATGTAAGATCTCCATGCAAGAAAGCTGTTTTCACATCCATTTGGACTAGCTCTAAGTCCTCCATTGCAACGAATCCAAGCAACATGTGCAAAGTAGTCATCTTGACCACTGGAGAGAAGATTTCCTCAAAATCAACACCATGTTGTTGCTTAAAACCCTTTGCAACAAGTCGTGCTTTATATTTTGGAGAAGCACTATCTGATGTGATTTTCAGCTTATACACCCATTTACATGGTAAAGCTTTCCTGCCCTTTGGCAAAGGTACTAAGTCCCAAGTACCATTCTTGTGAATAGAATCCAACTCACTCTTCATGGCACGCTCCCACTTGACATGATCCTCTGTCTGCATAGCCTCTTTGTAGCAGGAAGGCTCACCGGCATCTGTTAGCATAACAAAATCTAAACCTGGAACATATCTATCAAGTGGATATGAGACACATGCAGAACGTCTCAATGGTTGCTGAACAGGAACATGTGCAGACTGATCTGAATGGACATTCTCTTGAACATCCCTATGTCCAGCATTTTTATGCATGCTAACTGGAGGACTAGTATCCTCAAACACTACTCTTCTCACTTCAACCTCCTTAATGGGCTGTTTATGCATCTTAGACTCATTAAAAATGACATCACTACTTTTGATCACTGACCGTGTTTCAGGATCCCATAAGCGATATCCAAATTGTCCTTCTTGACCATATCCAAGAAAAATGCATTTCTTTGACTTATGGTCCAACTTTTGTCTAAGATTCTTGGGTATATGAACATATGCTTCACACCCAAAAACTCGAAGATGATCATAATATGGTGGTTTCCCTGTCCATACCTCTTGTGCCACTTTCAGACCTTTGGCAGTACTAGGTGAAAGGTTAATCACATGAACTGCAGTCAATACTGCTTCTGCCCAAAAACCTTGTGAGAGGTTTGCATGATGCAACATAGAGACTACTCTATCTTGAATAGTTCTACTCATCCTCTCAGCTACACCATTCTGTGCTGGGGTATAAGGAGCTGTAAACTCTCTACGAATCCCTCTAGACTGACAGAAAAGGCTGAATTCATGTGAGGTATACTCACCCCCATTATCTGAACGTAAAGCCTTAAGCTTAGTTCCTTTCTCAGTCTCAATTGAAGCAAGCCATTTTCTAAAAGTAGGGAATACATCATCCTTTGACTTGATAGGATATACCCAGACTTTTCAAGTAGCATCATCTATGAAAGTGACAAAGTAAAGAGAACCACCTAAGGACCTAGTGGGCATAGGACCACACACATCTGTATGAACGAGATCTAAAGGTTGAGTTGAAGAATCAATGTGCATTCTATGCACATTTCTGGTTTGCTTTCCATATTGAAAATGCTCACAAAATGAAAAATCAGAGAAAGATAACACAGGTAAGTAGCCAGAACGAGAAATATTTTCCATTCCACTACGAGATATATGGCCCAAACGACCATGCCAAATACAAGCCATAGGCTGTTCAGTAACAGCTAACAAGTGTTCTTTCTGTGATACAAATACAGGATAAAGAGAGCCAACTTTGCTTCCTTTTGCAATAACCATATTGCCCTTTGATATACGAAAGGACTGAGCATAGAAGACCACCTTGTAACCAAGGTTATCAGGTTGACCAACTGACATCAAACTGCGTGATAACTGAGGTACATGGCATACATTATGCATAGTAAATTTTGAGCCATCAATGAACTGCACAACCACATCTCCAATCCCCACAACATCACACTAGTAAGAGTCACCAAGTCTCACGGTAGCAAGAGACTTTGCTGCATAATTAGAGAACCATTCTCTATGTGGTGTCACATGGAAAGAAGCACCAGAATCTAGCAGCCAGGTGTGGGAAAGAGAATCAGCCATAAGTGCCTCAGATGGCACAGTACTATCAAGTGTCAACACATCAGCATCATCAGAAATAGCATTAATTTCTTCAATCTTCACAGTTGAAGTAGATGGTGCAGGTAACTGTTTAACATGCCCATCAACATTCTGTCCTTTACCTTTAGCATTCTTTAATGCATAACAACCTTTCTTCATGTGTCCTTTCTTATGACAATAATGGCATTCGATATCCCTCTTCCTTGATTTGCTTCTACTCTTATTCCGTTGACCATTCTTTTCCTTGTTCTTGCTCCTGCCACGTTGATGATTCTTTCCTTGGTAAGAATCACGAACATTATATGCATCTCCAGTCTGAGTGCCAACCATAGATTTTCTACGAATCTCCTCACTCAAGAGTGCTCCACATATGTCATCATAGACGAGTTTACCACCAGGTGCACTGTTGCTAATAGCTGTGCAAAACGTATCCCATGATGATGGCAGGGTGCATAACAGCAATACTGCTTTCATTTCATTATCCATATCCATTTTCTGAGCCTGTAACTGGGAGAATATAGCATCAAACTCATTTAGATGAGCAGCAACACTATCTGTGCCCTTCATACGAAGGTCATATAATTTTCTCATCAGATACACTTTATTTCATGCCGTCTCTTTTTCATATGTATTGCATAACTTCTTCCAAAGCTCCTCTGCACTTTCACAGTCTAATACTGTAAAGTAAACATTATCTGCCAGGTGCAAGCGAATGGTAAACCTGGCCATTTCATCTAACTCATCCCAATCATCTTCATCCATGTCAGCAGGCTTCTTTGAAATCCCATTTACTGGCTTCCATTGCCTCCTTTGAATTAGCACATCTTTAATCTGATTATTCCATAGATCAAAGTTTGTGCCATCAAATTTTCGGATCTCAAAATGGTCTTTTCCCTGCAAGTTATAGCTCCTCGGAACACTAGCACTAGACCCTGATCCACCGGATGTGCCTGAGACCTCTGATGCCATGATTGTAGAGAACTGAGTAGAATGGTAATGGAGCTAGAAGAATCCAAACACCAAGAAATAAGTGTATCAAGGAGTAAATCGACCACTATATAGTTGACTAAACCAGAAATCTGGAAAAATTTTGCCAGAGTATCCTCTGCAAAATTAGCATATGACCAGTGTCAAATTATGATAAAACTGCAAGTACTGACATGTCTACCTGCATAGTGAATCACTGACTCCACTGCATGTAATCAGTTACCCAATAGAAGCCAACTAGGCTTATCAAGCACCTATGAACAACTATCATACATCTCCTATGGCGAGGCTGGGTAAGTCTTCCACCTGCATCACCGAAGAGACCCCGACATCTAGGTGTCTCCCAGTTAAGAAAACCTCACCACAACCCTCTTTAACAAACGTAAAAGGCTTTATGCAAAGAACGTAACCGCTATATCAATGACCACATGGACGTACATAAGCGGTATCCACAGAAGCGTACATGGTGTGTATGTGCTCAATATATGCAGTAAAATGACACTAAAAGGCTGAATACACAGCCCAAAAACTAGCCAATAACACCTGCAAGTGTCTATCAACTCTGATGTTTTAGGCTTTAAAAATCTGCATAAATGTGCAGCGACTGCTCCCACCAAAACTGAAAACCCCTCGAGAAACCTGTAGTTTTACGAGTGTGGCTGAAAATACAGCCCCAAAGATTGATATTTATTGTCTAAGAAGTACAAGGAACACTCTTTTTGATGTTCTTGGACCTGTGTGAAGAGAACTATGTGCAAAAGTACTCCGAAATGGCTCCAAAAACATCCCAAAATTGCTTCAGAAATAGGCTTTGAAAGCAAAAAATGAAGCTTTGAGGGACCAAAACTTGTTCAAGGTAATGTCAACCTTAGTCTTTCCCCTTCTTCAAACACCACAAGAGTGTAGCTTAGTGGCAAGAGATTGCCACGGTTAAGCGAGCTCTGGGGGGAACAGTACTGGGATGGGTGACCTCCCGGGAAGTACCGGGAACCTCTATATTCCTTGATCATTGAGGTCCTCCCTCGTGCGCAGCCAACGGCGCCAACGGTGACTCGGATGACAAGGTATGCCAAGGTCTATGCCTTGGTTGCCGCCTTAATCGTAAGCCTTGGGTTCACACACAGTACTCTGCACAGAGTTTGTAGAATACGCAGAAAACACAGTACACAAGGAGCACGAAGACAGACTTCTTAGGTCTTACAAATGCGGTCGAACTTACAATCTGTGACTGACCAGGTCACTATATGTTTTATTAAAGAACATATACAAAGAAGTGTCCGGTGGCCATTTGGCCTTTCACATGGACACTAAGGGTAACAGTACCCTTGCTTAGGGTTCTCCACAAAGAATCCATCTTTTTTGAACCTTACTTGATAGCCTCTTTCAACCATTTGCCCAACGGACACCCAGTTCTTTTTGTCGGTAGGTACATGCAAGAAATCCTTGAGACATCTTTCTTCCTCCTTGTCATCCAAAGCTACATCTCCAACATGGGAGATCTCATGGCCTGTATCATCATCTATTTCTACATGTCCTTTACCTTTGGGAGCATGTAAATTAATAAACGAAGAAGCATTGCAACTCATATGGTTGCTACATCCACTATCAATATACCAAGTGTTATCTACTTTGCTTGAATTCCCATTCATGTGCATCATCAAGATATTGTCATTTTTTGAGCTTGTAGAATCATAATTACCTTGGCCTTTGTATGAAGAACCTTGGTTATATCTCCTTTGGTTTCCTCCTTGGTAGCAATCTCTAGCATAGTGGCCAAACTTGCAACATATGTAACATCCTTCTCCATCTTGATTCCTGTTTTGTTGATGTCGTTCTCATCTTCCTCTTTTTCTTCCTCTACCTCTTTGTGATGAGGTGCCTTGGTCATGTCCTTCACTGCTTGAGTGGCCTTGCCTTCCTCCAAACCTTCCTTTTCCCCTGCCTTGTCCTCGTCTTCCTTTGCCCCTTTGATTACCTGCATAGAAAACTTGTGCATCCTTGCTTTTAGTTGAACTTCCACGTATGTTCATTTCTTTGGTGACCATGAGAGCAACCAATTGCTCAAAATTGGGAAGATTATCCCTTACATATATTGAAGTGGTAAAGGGTTTCCACTTGTCATCATCCCTCAAACCATTGAGAGTATACGCCACAAGATCATCATCTACGTGGCTTCCAATGGATCCCAATGCATCTGAGAATTCCTTGACCTTAAGTATGTAGTCATTCATGCTACTCCCTGAGCTCTTCCTAAGGTTGTTGAGATCATTCTTGAGTTGTATCTTCCTTGCTTTGGTGCTTGTTGAATAAAGCCTCTCAAGTGTCTCCCATACCTTCATCCTTGAATCCAAAGTCTTGGATGTGGCCAATCATGATACTACTAATGTGTTGGGAAAGGATAAAGATAACCCTCTTGTCTCTTTCATTCCATTCCCTAAAGGCCCTTCTCTAGTCATTGGTTGGATTTTCATCCAACCTAAGTCTTGGTTCACTTCCACTAATCAATCCCCAAAGGCCCTTGCCCATAAGGTAGTTGGAGACCCTCAATCTCCATAGTTGATAGTTCCCCTTGTCTAGCTTTTCAATTTGAATGTTGAAGTCTCCCATATCTAGTCTTTGCTAATTGACCTAGCCCTTGGCTAATGATCAAATGTGTGTAAAATGAAAATGAGGCTCTGAAGTTACCTCAATCCGAAGCTTTCCTCAGATGGACACCTTGTGCTCTTGAAAATTTGAGTAGAATAGCTCCCCTTTGATGTGAGCTAAATCCAAGAAGCTTTTTATCAAATCTTCAACATCCAACTTCAAGAGTTCTTCCTTCTTTTATTTGATGCCTCCAAGATGCCTAAATGCTCTCATACCAATCATGGGGGAAGTATCTCAACCCCTATGCAACAACGAAGCACGAATGACCTCCACATGTATCCTTCTTTGACCTCTGCACACCAAAAATGTTGTTTCTCAAAGCATATGTAGAGAAAAGCAATGAGCTTTTGTACACCTTTAATAGACGCCAAGATCTTTCCCAAAAAACAAATTTCACTCCAAATGGATGCTTATACAAAGAGAAACAATGTGTACAACATATGCTAATTTAATGCTCACAATTCCTAATCAAACAGAGACCTCACTTCACTCCAGCAAGCTTTTCTCAGAGACTATATAGAGAATGAATCTCAAAATTGGGTTACCTTTATAGCACTCTAATGTATACTCCATGACCCAAAAATCATAGAAAATGGATAAATAGAGAAGGTGAATCAGCTGTTACAACAGAGAGCAAAATATTTTCAACAGAGCCTACACACAGAGAGAGATATCAATCACCTAACTTCACTAAAATGAATTTTGCTAACAGACTACTCAGAGAATGCTTCAGAGAATTGGTGAGCATAATTCTAATAACTATCCAAAGAGACAAGAGTTACATCAAATGGATATAATATGAAGGATAACCAATGCTAACAACTAAGGGGTAGAGAGTTGCAACATTGCCTGCATGCACACATATATATGCCTACTAAAAGAAAAAAACAAGCAATCAAGGGGATAGCTTAAGCAAGGGGCTTGCGTATCACAACTCTAGCACTTAGTGCTCAAATCACATGAGCTAAAATGCCAAGAAGATGGCCCAAGAATTCGGGATACATGCTCCTTTTATAGTGAGAAGTGTGTCCCTAAAATCTAGGAACTACCTTTCCAAATCAGCCTCCTAACTTGGAGGACTTAGTTGAGATGACTTGGGAAGTGGTTGAGTGCCTTTTCTTGATGGAATCGTGTGGCTTTTGGATTCCTTTGCTTGCTTCACATTTACATAAAAGATTTCCCACGAATTTGTAGCTTGAAGCTTGACTTTTAGCATACTCCTATATTCTCTATGATTGTCATGGTCCATCTGCAACTTGTTCTATGTGATGGGTTTGAAGATGCATAGAGCTACCTCACCCAATGTGAAAATGGATTCCCCGCTTGGGTGATGATAGATTGGTGAGGTTTAGACTCATCATTTGAAGATGACACTTTATTATCTTGTGTAGAAGGCATAGCTCTTGGGTCACTCTCATAATGGATTGCCCCTTTGCCTAATGATAAAGTGGAAGCTCTCTTTTCCTCCTCCATTTCATGTGGCTTCTCCTACTTAAACACCACATCATGAATCACCATGATCTTCTAAGATTGAGGGTCATAAAGTATAACCTAAGAAGATAAATTTGATGCTTTCTATTTAAGTATTTCTTTTCTCCCCATCTCGAACATGCACATAACATTCACTTCCAAATACTTTGAAATGGGAAAAATATGGTTTTCTACTAGTGTAGGCCTCTTGTGGAGTCTTTCCATAAAGTGCCTTAGTGTAACTTTGATTCAAGATGTAGATAGAAGTCTTGATAGCCTCTCTCAAGAATTGATTTTCCGAACTTGTTTCCTTCAACATTCACATTGCCATCTCCATGATCATTTGATTTGGATGTTTTGTGACACTGTTTTGTTGAGGTATATGTGATATTGTGAGTTGATTCTTGATTCCTTTACACTTGTAGTAGTCGTAAGACTCTCGATGTAAATTCATCACTAGCATCTGTCTTGAATTTCTTCATCTTCTTCCCTATTGCTTATATTCAGAATCACATTAAACTCCATTTGGTTTTTGCGTATCATTCACAATCACATTAAATTCCACTTTTCTAGTTCCATGCATGTTTTTACATGGAACATGCTTATGATTGTTCAATGATGGGACATGTGACAGACCATCCATGTCTATTTTATTCTTATCAACTGAGGTAAGTTGCTCGTCAGCTCAGAGGCATGTTATACTTTATGGAAATAATGGAATGTTAAATTTATTTTAATGCCTTGAGGGTTTTAATGTATTTTGTGTTTTGATTTAGTAGGTGAAGATTGATGAGGGTGTGACGAACACACAAGAACTTATTCAAATATTTTTGGAGATATTTAGAAGATAGTATTTTAGTTATTTTTGTGAAGATAATAGATCTCTTTAGAAAGCGACGTGTTTGTAGAAATAGTAGATTATGAATTTGTAAATAAAGCAAATTTTTGTAGAAAACATGCTTTTCAAAGCGCCACCCTCATGTATCTTCTATTCAAGATGTAATCAGAAATACGTACAAATACACTTGCTCTGATAGATTCATCCATCAGAGTATGTGGGGGGAGATTGTACCGAATCTAGTGTCAAATCTCTTGTCTCTTTCTATTCTCGGAGTACTTTTGTGTGATTTTGTTTGTGCACTATCCTTTGCGTACATGCGTCTATGGGTTCCAAAGGTCTATATCTCTCTCTCTCTCTCTCTCTCTCTCTCTATATATATATATATATATATATATATATATATATATATATATATATATATATATATATATATATATATATATATATATATATATATATATATATATATATATATATATATATATATATATATATATATATATATATATATATATATATATAGTATTTCGATGCTGATGTACAATAGTGCACTCTCCTCCTTGAGAGCTCCACGATGATATCTTCGGAGTAGAAAATTGAGCTCCAAGCATCACACATAGTACTCTGCATAGAGGCTACAAAATATGCAGTAAAACACAATACACACGGAGCACGAACACAGACTTCTTAGGTGTTACAAAAGCGATCGAACTTACAATTTGTGGTTGACTAGGCCACTATATGTTTTATTAAAGAACATATACAAAGAAGTGTTTGATGGACATTTGGCCTTTCACATGGACACTAATGGTAACAATCTCCCATTAAAGGCCAATATGGCGAAAGTAACTATGGAAGAAAAATAAATAATGATAAAGAATACCTAAGTGTAAGTATACAAACTATACCTCCCAAGTGATGGACATGTTACATAGTATACAAGTGACTGTGTAAGATCATGGATCAAGTAACCCCCATCAAGTGACAACAATGGCGAAAGTTATCCTGTGGTAGAGCTTTAGTCAAAGCTTTTGCAGCATTATCTAGAGTGTGAACCTTCTCAAGAATAGTGTGCTTAGTGGCTAAGAAATCTCTAATGAAGTGATACCTCACCTCAATGTGTTTGGTATTTGCATGATAGACCGGATTCTTAGCCAAAGCAATAGCACTCTGACTATCACTGAGCAAAACGAGGTACATGTGGAGGTAAACCCATATCACAAGCAAGACAAGAAAGCCACAATGCTTCCTTACACGCCTCACTTGATGCAACATACTCTGCATCTATGGTGGAAATGCTAGAGATCTTTCATTCTCCAAATGTTTGATCTATCTTGATTTAAGGACTCCTCTATATCAAGAGTAAACCAAAATTTACACAAACTTTACATTATCTTTCATGTACACTAAGAAATACTTCTTTGTATGAAATTTACTTAATCTTCAATAGTCTGCTTCAGAAATGAACTTCGATCTCTACATATGACTTTGATTTTAATCATTCAAATGCCACACACATGTTCATACTACCTTTGCACAATCATAATGATCATTAGTTATTCAAAAGAGCTATTAGATTCCTAATTTGATCACTTAGATCAAACCTATGTTAGAAAATGCCTTCGAGAAATGGAGACTTTGACATGGTCAACTTCTTAAGTTGATTTCTCTCAGATTCTAACCCATTTTGCTAAATGCTTTTAGAAAAAGCTTCCTTACCTTCTAACTTAGAGTTTGAATGCTCAAACATAAAAAACTTTACACTGAACACTGAGATCCAAGCAAATCTCTGAGTAGAAAAATGTGCAATTCTAAGAACTTCACTTGCAGACTTCTACATATGAATGTTTCTACTTGTCATACACACAACCTGAAGAGAATTAGATCATCAAACTTTGTTCATAGCTTGATTAGCTTTTGAATTAGATGTGTACAAAATATTTCATGATCCACATGATCAAGCTGAGAGAATTCTGGGAAAGTCGAGTCGCTTACTCACGAGAAAACTCTCTACACATCTATCTCTTAGAAAAACTTGAAATCTATTGACTATACTTTCATCTATTCTTCATTTCTCTTCTATATCAAGACTATACATGAGTTTATATATACATATGAGTATGAACGCATCACTACATCAAGTATTTTTAGTATTTTTCCAAAACTATTATACATAAATGTACATAACATTTCTTCCTAATTCTTCACTTGAATTCATGCTTTGAGCTTGAGTTTTTTCTTCACTTCTTCATTCCTAGGCTTCATGTAATCATCCATTGATGATTGTCTTGCTCCAACAGCTCCCCCTCAATCATCAATTGTGATTACCTGCACCTACTTTATACCTGCCACGTCTTTAAACCTTTGTAACTTTGGTTCATCCAAGCTTTTTGTCAGCATATCTACCACTTTCTCTTTTGTTGGTGTATACATGACTTCAATTTCTTTATCAAGTACCTTTTCTCTTAAGAAATGATATTGAATTTCTATGTGTTTAGTTCTGGCATGAAACACAGGATTAGCTACTAAATACAATGAACTCATATTGTCTCCAAATATGATTGGAACACTCTGATCAATTCCTAGACTTTTCAATAAAGTCTTCAACCAAATTACTTCCTTTGTAGACTCCACCATTCCTTTTTATTCAGCTTCTATGGAGGACAATGCAATTGTATGTTGCTTCCTTGAGCACCAAGAAATTAGCTTATCTCCAATATAACACAAGTAACCATGAGTGGATCTTCTATCATCTGAATTACCTGCCGAATTTGCATCATTAAACACTTTGAGTCTAGTATCAGAAGTGAATCCATGATACAAACCTTCATTCAGAGTTCCTTTGATATATCTTAGCACTCTTTGTGCTGCAACCCAATGAGTTTGCTTTGGGCAATGCATGAATTGAGATAAAGACACCAACTGCATATGAAAGATTTGGTCTTTTCAAGGTAGCATGTATTAAATTACCTACCAAAATCTGATATGTCTTCATGTCCTTGAACTCTTCTCCTCCATACCTGCTTAGTTTATGATTAACCTCCAATGGTGTGGTTGAGGATTTACAATTCTCCATGCTAAACATCATCAGAAGATTCTTCAAATACCTTTCTTGTGTAACATACACTCCATGTTGAGTGTATATAATCTCCATCCCTAGAAAATAAGAAAAGTTTCCCAAATCACTTATCTTAAAATCATTTTCCATTTGCTTCTTGAGCTCCTTGATTCCTTGAGCATCTGTACTTCTGACAATAATGTCATCAACATAAATACACACATAAATGTATCTATCTTCATTTGCTTTCACTAGCAAACTACTATTTGCCTTTGAAGCTTGATATCCAAGTTCATTCAAGAACTTGACCAATCTATAATTCCATGCTCTTGGAGCATGCTTTATAACATATAGAGCTCTCTTAAGCTTGCAAAAATAATCTGATTCATTTGACTCTTTGAAACCCTCTGATTGCTCCATGTATACTTCATCTACAATATATCCATTTAAAAATGCATTCTTTACATCTAATTGAGAGAGTTTCCAACCTTTACATGTAGCAATTGCAATTATAGTTCTGATTGTAGGAATCTTAGCCACTGGAATAAAGGTTTCATCATAGTCCACTCCATGTGTTTGGGCATATCCTTTGACCACAAGTCTAGCCTTGTATCTAGAAACTTTTCCATCTACAAACCTTTTTGTCTTATACACTACTTACATCCAATTACCTTCTGATTCTTTGGCCTTGGCACCAATTCCCATGTCTCATTCTCAAGTAGAGCATCATACTCTTCTTGCATTGCTTTTTCCCAATTTTCCTTTCCTTTAGCTTCATCATATGTGGATGGATCTTCATCTGTCTTCACAATGTAAGCATAATCTTTGGTTGTGAAGAAAGAAGTATCATAACTATACTTGATAGGTTGTTTTCTATCTCTTGATGATCTTCTAATTTCTGCACTTCTTGAAGTTTCTCCTTCATTTGGTTCTGGATCAAACCTTGGTCTATCTTCATAATTGTCCTACATTTCATTTCTACAAAAATCATCATCAATATCTTCTTAATATACCTTCATCTTTGACTTTCCTTTCCTTTTGATTTGTTCAAGATCTTTGCACACATTGTTTGATCCTATAAAGCATGTGCTTTGCTCATTAAATGTAACATCTCTTGAAATAAGAAATTGTTTTGTGGATGGACTCCACAACCTGTATCCCATTTGTTTATCATCATACCCAATGAACATATACTTTTCAGCTTTAGGTTCTAGCTTATGTCTCAATTGAGATGGAACATAAGAATATGCCAAACATCCAAATATTTTGCAGTGATCAAGAGTAGGTTTCTTACCCCACCATGCTTCATAAGGACTCCTTCCCTCCAAAGCTTTGCAAGGCAACCTGTTCACAAGATAAGTTGCAGTATTAATTGCTTCTGCCCACATATAATTAGGACACTTTTTTTCCTTCATCATTGATCTTGCAAACTCTACAAGGGTTCTGTTTCTTTTTTCTACAACCCCATTTTGTTGTGGGGAGTACCTGTAATTTTGTCCTCTAATTCTTTCTGCATAAGCATGATAGTGTTTAAATGTCTCAAACACTTCAGATTTATCCTTGATTACATATAGAGTAATCCATCTGGTTGCATCATCAACAAATAGCACATAATACCTTGATTCATTTATGCTATAGTCCTTTGAAGAACCCCACACATCTATATGAACCAATTCAAGCATATTTAAATACCTGTATCCTTGCTTATTGTATGATTTCTTGTGAGCTTTACCTAACTCACAAGCCTCACATTTGTATATCATATGTTGACCTTGAATATTTGGTAGAACAAACATTGCACCATTCTTTGTCATCGCTTTATTCCCCTTTCATTAACATGTCCTAACCTCTTGTGCCATAGATCCAATTCAGACATCTTTTGACTTCCATATGTAAACAATGCATGTCCCACATTACCTTGGACTTTGAGAGTGAATAATCTTCCTTCCTTTTTCCTTGTAACAATGCTTTTATATCCTTGAATTGGATCTTCAACATAAACACCATCACTTGTAAATCTGACTTCATATCCCTTCTCAACAATTTGCCCTACACTTATTAGATTTTTAGGAATTGTTGGAACATAAAGTACCTTGCTTAGAAGTGTGCTTCCACTCTTTTTCTTCACTGATCCAATGCTCTCAAGTTTGTGTTTGGTGTTGTCTCCTGTTTGAACTATATGTCCATTCACTTTAACTTCCACATCTGTCATTAAGGAGATATTGCCACTCCGATGAGTGCTACATCTTGAGTCAATATAAAACATCATTTTATCTTCATTAATTACTTCATGTGTTGCATTCAAAATAAGAGTCAAGTCTTTCTTCTGATCTGAAGCATAATCATAAAAGGTGTTGTTATAGGATTGATTTTGGAAACTCCTTCCTCCTCCTCTAACAAATGAAGTCCTACCACCTCTTCATTTGAAATTACCTCTTTGATTTCTGCCTCCTCTTCCTCTAGGACTGGAATTCTGATTATGACTTCCACCATTTTGATTGTTATACCAACAATCATTTGCCAACTGATTTTTTCTACCACAACTCCAACAAGCTTTAGCATTAACTTTGTTCTTACCTCATCTTCCTTTACCTCTAAAATTCATCTTCCCGTTCATGAAGTTTACTTGACTTGAAGATCCTTCTTCATCATTTGTTTGCTTGCCTTTAGCATTCTTCTTCTTGTCCTCTTTGAATACATTTCTTGACTTGAACTTCTGTCATTCTCTCCTTTAATGTCCTGCTCAAATGTTAGCATATGTCCTAACAAATGATTAAGATCAGGAGTAAAGTGATCTAATTATAATTCTGTAGACAGTATGAAAGGTTTCCACTTCATCTCCTCTTAGACTTGTAAGTATTTGCCTTACCAACTTGTCTTCTTCAATTTCTTCATCTATTGCTCCCAAGCTATCTGCAATGATCTTCATCCTTGTAACATAATAAAAAATTGACTGAGAACATTTCTTCTTGAATTATGTAAATTCAGCCCATAGTGAAGCCTTCCTCGATTTGGTTGTGTTTTGGAAATGTTCTTCCAAAGCATTCCATACATCTGCTGCACTTTCTAATCCTCTAATGTGTGGTAGAAGATAATCATTTACATCCATGTAAATGATGCTCCTAGCTTGAGCATCTTTCTTCATCCAATTCTTCAATTCTGCGAGTTCTTCTCTTGTTGGAACACTTGGATCCTTAAACTTAGGCTTTTCTTCTGTTGGAAGTGAGGTAGGCCCTTAGGCTCATGTCACAGGTCCATGGTTCCATAGTTCCAGTCATGTACAACATTAATTCCAGCAATCTTCCATATTGACAAAACATGAACATACCACAACTTAATCATACAAATGATGAGATAAAGATAGAGAAAGAATAGACATCATGTGTAAGGTGTTACGTAAGCCAGCGCTTACTCATAGTATCATATATACCAATGTTCAATGTACAATGTGGGAGCATATCTCTCAACCACTCTATGTGATGAGAAATAGATGAGTGAGTGAATGTACAATGTAACAAACATATTCAGATGTGTGGGCAGTAATCTGAATATACATGAGATGTGTGACCTAATAGGTTATAGAAGAGTGAATATGAGTGACTGAAAGAGGAAGGATCAATGTGAACGGAAATCCTCAAACTCATGTGAACACACCTTCTCAAACACCTCATAAAAATATGCATAAAGCATATACGTACTGTTTCTCTTGTACCTATGCTGAATAGGACTCCTCCTGATATGAACGCCACAGCCTCCATAAACTTCAAGTAGTACCTGTGTGCATAAAGAGAATATGTACCTGAATACTTTAACATAAGATGTGAATCTTATGTTAAACTCCATCCAATGTCTTTGAAGTAGCTAGACATCTTCTTGTAGAAGACAATCTTCAACCTAACATCTTCGTGTAGAAGATGATCTTCAAATATGCCATGTAGATGGTCCCATCCAATGTCTTTGAAGTAGCCAGACAGCTTCTTGTAGAAGACAATCTTCAACCTAATATCTTCCTGTAGAAGACAATCTTCAAATACATCATGTAGATGGGCGATCCTCACCATCAAGCTGCTAATGACCAAGTCTTCTTGCCATGAACAAGAGATAACCTCCTCTCCATGAGCTAGAGTGTTAGCACACCCTTCATCTTCTTCAAGAAGAATCACCAAGAAGAACTCCATAGCTGCTCCTCAACATGCTTCAAGTTAGCACCATGGCTGCCCCATGTGCTAGAAGAAACACCACCTCTACTGAGGTCCAAGCTCTAAAAAGCTTGTGTTGATCCTAGGTGAAGGATACAATACAAGTGACCAAGCATGTACTTATATAGTCTTGTGTGTACTCTCAAAAGCTTCTCCAAAAGCCAAAATAAAGCTACGATCTTACGATCGCTTACGAAAACTAAACGTTATCGCTTTATCGGAAATCGCATCGCCCGTCGCTGTCCGTCGGCCACTTGTGCTTTATCTCCTGAAAAGCATTATATAAAAAACTGCCGCGCGCTGCCGCCAAGGGGATTCAAACTCGGGTCGCCTCATTGAGAGGATATTGTCTTAACCACGACGCCCAATGCCTTTGCTTGTACAAGGGGTAAAGACAACAGCTAATTATGCTATAAATTGAGGACAATCTTGACCAATTGGGACATTGTTTCCAACAATCCCCCCTGCAATGTCATATTGGTACAACCTGAACTGAATCTGCAAACTGTTATAAGCTGCAAACTATTACAAGCTTCAAGCTTGTACTGTTGTACTTCAGAAAAAGTCTTCTTGAAAACTGAATTCGACTTTCCTTCAAAAAATATGAACTTGCTGAATATGAACCATAATACCTGAGAAAATATGCAAACTAGATATCCAATAGTGTACACATCAAGCAATCACTGCTTGACAACAAATATAGCATGAACTGTCTCCTGAACCTGCTATCTCCTGTCTTCAAAAACCTGAAAACATACACTAGGATCCACATATTTGCATTTACCTTCCAAAAAGGTTTCTCAACATACTTCTGCTGCGTCATGTAAATACACTAAACAAAATCAGGAACTGAATCCTGGAACCTGTGACTATCAACTCACAACTTAGTGTATTATGAACACTGGTGGTTCATCTCTGACTGTACTCAAGTCAAATCAACTCAACTCAATTGCAATCAACTGAAATATGAGTCAAAAATCTATGATGTCATCGTGTCTTCATCCTTTAAATCCTTCATACCTCTTTCCTTCAGAACTTGGTATAAACATATATGTGCGCACTTTTGAAATATACCTTTCTGAAATATCAAGCTTCTCTTCAAATAGAATTCTGGAACCTTCTCCTGAACAGGAACATCCTAAGAGGAACTTTCTCCAAATATTCTTCTTCTTCCTTCTTCTTTCAAAGCTGGAACATAAAGAGAACCTGACAAAGGAAATATAGGAATACCTGAAATAGGAATACCTGAAAGTATGAATCTTCATTCTTTCACATATGGCTGAAAATAAGTCTTCATGTTTCATCACCCCCTGGATGATTTAACACTAGTATCCAGTATTCTTCAAAGTATATCAGACTTTATGAAATGTGGAACGTCTTCCTTCTTCAATAAATCTGATCTTTAGTAATCCATACTTGTATCTGAAACAAAAGGTTAGGATCCATAATCTTCTGTAACATAACAAGTATCTTCTTTTTCTCTGCAACACAAATCTGATAGAATCTGAATCTTTGACTTACTTCTTCCAATGCTAAGAACCTTATCAAACAAAGGATAGACAATTGAATCATAAATACTCAAGATCATACAAGATCTATCCAAGATCAATGATCTCTCCTGTGTAGAATCTGCTCTTATCAAACCTTCATGTCTGAATGTTTGATTTGCTACCTGAATGTCTTCAAGTGTCCATGCTTCTCAAAAAGTTGTAAAACTTTTCTTCAAACAAATCCTTTAAGGAATCTGAAATTCCTACTTGAACCATAAGTGGACAAACTTCTCACCTTGAGAACTCCAAAAGCTGCAAGTTGATACTTCATAACTTTCATATTTTACCCGGGTGAAATGTGACAGTACCTGCTTGACTTTCTTTTGGCTAACTCCACTTCTCAATCAAGTGATAGGATATGATGGAACACCTTTTGGAATACAAACATGTATCCAAAAATCTAGACAATCATAAAAAGTAGATTCTTCAACTGACTGGTACATCAACAAGTCTGAATTTTCTGAAGTTTTCTGAAAATATTGAATATGAGGTAACCTTTTCCAAACATAAAACCTCAACGCAAGTCTTCAACATCTGCTACAAAAAACTCTTTTACCTCAAGAGTTAGATAAAGAAGAAATATACTTCTCTGCAACTTATCATATATCAAGTAGCTTTGTATTGACATTCCAAGAATTCTTTGAGGGAACATATAAGCTGCCTGCTTAAAAGCTTCATAACTCATATACATATGAGTCAAAACATATATCTGCTGCTTTTCTTTCTCTCAATGCAATTCTTTGTCAAATCTACTAAATCATGACCAAGTGTAATGCAAAACAAGAAACTGCTTCTTCTTTAAACAAGATGTTCTCGTAGACTTGTCTTTGGATGTAGAGGATAAAATAGGAAAAGTATATGGAAAATATATGAGAAAAGGAAGCCTTACTTTTCTTTTGGAAATGATGGACTTTCTTCTTCTGCATCTTTCTTCCACCTGATGATGTTAACATCTTCAAACTTCTCTTCCATACCTTTTGTTCTCTTCATCTTGAAGTAGCAAACACTCTTGACCTCTTCAAATGAACTTTTCTCTTCCTCTAATGCTTAGAGTAAGAGATAAAACAAACATGGTATATAAATGGAAGTGGAATATAGAAACATGTTTTATCATCTCCTCATATCTCTGAATCAAAATTCTGCTTCAAATGTCTGAATCGACTAAATTCACCAATCGTTGTCTGAATGATGAATTGCCCTTCTAGAGTTACCTTCTCTAGATACATTTGTACCTTGATATCCAACCAACTTACGACAGAAAATTGGCTGAAAAAACTCATCTCATCTCTGCACTTGTCTTCTTAGATGAACTTTCTTGCCATGAAAGAGATTTCTCAAAACTCTCTATAAAAACCTCTAGATACCTGTTTTGATGTAGCCTTTAACTTTCAAATAATGAAAGTGTATAAAAGCATTCCTTGAAATTCTTCAAATCTCTTCATAACTGCTCTTCTAAGATATGACCTGCAAATGATAATCTGATAGTAGAAACTGATACCTATGATTTGATGTTGATCTGATTTCTTCATCTTCTCTAAACCATTGTTCTTCCTTGAATTTGAAGTAGTCTTCTCTTCATCAAGTCTGGGTCTTCAAACAATACTTTTGTAAAGTATTTGCATACTCTTCAAAAATATTCGGCTGCTAACAGATCATCAACTTCATACTCCACACTGATGAATACACATGTAACTGAAATGTCTAATTCTCAAATCTCTACTCATCTAGATTAAGTGTGTATGTCAAATGTCAAATGTTAGAAGATGCTTTCAAATCAAATGTTGTAAATCTGGAAGTCTAGGAACCTGGGATTATGAATGAGCCTTAATGCATTGATGCCAAAGATCTAAAGTTTTGAAACCAAAACCTTAGTGCTCTGATACCAAATGTTGGAAGTGAGGTAGGCCCTTAGGCTCATGTCACAGGTCCATGGTTCCATAGTTCCAGTCATGTACAACATTAATTCCAGCAATCTTCCATATTGACAAAACATGAACATACCACAACTTAATCATACAAATGATGAGATAAAGATAGAGAAAGAATAGACATCATGTGTAAGGTGTTACGTAAGCCAGCGCTTACTCATAGTATCATATATACCAATGTTCAATGTACAATGTGGGAGCATATCTCTCAACCACTCTATGTGATGAGAAATAGATGAGTGAGTGAATGTACAATGTAACAAACATATTCAGATGTGTGGGCAGTAATCTGAATATACATGAGATGTGTGACCTAATAGGTTATAGAAGAGTGAATATGAGTGACTGAAAGAGGAAGGATCAGTGTGAACGGAAATCCTCAAACTCATGTGAACACACCTTCTCAAACACCTCATAAAAATATGCATAAAGCATATACGTACTGTTTCTCTTGTACCTATGCCGAATAGGACTCCTCCTGATATGAACGCCACAGCCTCCACAAACTTCAAGTAGTACCTGTGTGCATAAAGAGAATATGTACCTGAATACTTTAACATAAGATGTGAATCTTATGTTAAACTCCATCCAATGTCTTTGAAGTAGCTAGACATCTTCTTGTAGAAGACAATCTTCAACCTAACATCTTCGTGTAGAAGATGATCTTCAAATACGCCATGTAGATGGTCCCATCCAATGTCTTTGAAGTAGCCAGACAGCTTCTTGTAGAAGACAATCTTCAACCTAATATCTTCATGTAGAAGAAAATCTTCAAATACATCATGTAGATGGGCGATCCTCACCATCAAGCTGCTAATGACCAAGTCTTCTTGCCATGAACAAGAGATAACCTCCTCTCCATGAGCTAGAGTGTTAGCACACCCTTCATCTTCTTCAAGAAGAATCACCAAGAAGAACTCCATAGCTGCTCCTCAACATGCTTCAAGTTAGCACCATGGCTGCCCCATGTGCTAGAAGAAACACCACCTCTACTGAGGTCCAAGCTCTAAAAAGCTTGTGTTGATCCTAGGTGAAGGATACAATACAAGTGACCAAGCATGTACTTATATAGTCTTGTGTGCACTCTCAAAAGCTTCTCCAAAAGCCCAAAAAAAGCTACGATCTTACGATCGCTTACGAAAACTAAACGTTATCGCTTTATCGGAAATCGCATCGCCCGTCGCTGTCCGTCGGCCACTTGTGCTTTATCTCCTGAAAAGCAGGATATAAAAAACTACCGTGCGCTGCCGCCAAGGGGATTCGAACTCGGGTCGCCTCACTGAGAGGATATCGTCTTAACCACGGCGCCCAATGCCTTTGCTTGTATAAGGGGTAAACACAACAGTTAATTATGCTATACATTGAGGACAATCTTGACCAATTGGGACATTGTTTCCAACATCTTCTTCTCCTGTAATAAATGATATCAAATCTTTGCTCACAAGGTGTGCTTCCATGCTTGTGGGCCGTGGTGGATAGTTCTCTCTATCTAGCTTGTCAATATGCAAGCTTTCTCCCATCTTTTGAATTTTGTGTCTGCAATTACTAAGATTTATGGTGATATAATGTATCTTTGATATAAAGCTTTAATCCTTCTGTTTTTTTTTCTTCAGATTTTCTTCCAAACATTACTCTTTGCTCCTTCAATTCACAAGATCTTTGATATTTGCAACAATCGGGATTCTCCTTGCTTCTTCTTCGCCTTGATTTGATCTTTCTGCTCTGATACCACTGCTTGAGACCTTTAATTCTCCAAATGTTTGATCTACCTTGATTTAAGAACTCCTCTATATCAAGAATAAACCAAAATTTACATAAACTTTACATTAACTTTCATGTACATTAAGAAATACTTCTCTATATGAAGTTTCCTTCAGCTTCAATAGTCTGCTTCAGAAGTGAACTTCAATCTCTGCATATGACTTGCATTTTAATCATTCAAATGATACATACATGTTCATACTACCTTTGCGCAATCATAATGATCATTAGTTCTTTAAAAGAACTATCTGATTCCTAATTTGATCACTTTGATCAAACCTATGTTAGAAACTGCCTTCAAAAAATGGCAACTTTGACATGGTCAACTTCTTAAGTTGATTTCTCTCAGAATCTAACCCACTTTGCTAAATGTTTTTAGGCAAAGCTTCCTTACTTCCAACTTAGAGTTTGAATGCTCAAAGATAAAAAAATTTACACTGAGCACTGAGATCCAAGCAAGTCTCTGAGCAGCAAAATGTGCGATTCTGAGAACTTCACATGCAGACTTCTACATATGAATGTTCCTACTTGTCATAAATACAACTTGAAGAGAATTAGATCATCAAACTTTGGTTATACGTTGATTAACTTTTGAATTAGATATGTACAAAATATTTTTGGATCCACGTGATGAGGCTAAGAGAATTCTAGGAAAGACCAGTCACTTACTCACAAGAAAACTCTCTACACATCTATCTCTTAGAAAAACTTGAAATCTATTGACTATACTGTCATCTATTCTTCATTTCTCTTCTATATCATGACTATACATGAGTGTATATATACATATGAGTATGAAATCGTGACCATCAAGTATTTTTTGAATACTATTATACATAAATGTAGATAACATTTCTTCCTGATTCTTCACTTGACTTCATGCTTTGAGCTTGAGTTTTTTCTTCACTTCTTAATTCCTAGGCTTTATGTAATCATCCATTGATGATTGTCTTGCTCCAACTAGAAACAACTGTACACTCTTGAAGACAACATCTCCAAGAGATATCACCCCCATCAAAATGAAAAATGTACCTTGATGTAGACTTACAATTGTCTACACAACCAACATAGTCAAAATTTGTGTAATCAATAATGGATGATTTACCTCTCCCTAAGCATAGACACTTGTCCTTAGTGCCACTCTGATATCTTAAAATCATCTTGACCGCTTCCCAATGTTTCTTTCCAGGATTAGACATACATCTGCTCACAACTCCCACTACAAATGCAATGTCTAGTATCGTAGATACCATAGCATACATGAGACTGTGAAGTACTTTGGATATGTACTCACTTTGAGACAATTATATGCATCTTTACCCCTATCACGAGTAATGTGCATGCCAAGATTATGTTTGGCATCCCCCAAGTCCTTAATATCAAATGTCTAACTCAACTTCTTTTTGAGAATTGACAAGTCATAAGAGGAATTCCCAGCAATCAACATATCATCGACATAAAGTATGAAGTGTATCAAGCTGCCATCTAAGCATCTCCTTGTGTAGAGACAATGATCCTCATTGCTTCAAGAATAGCCTTGAGACTTCATAAAAGCATCCAAATTTTGGTACCATTGTTTAGGGGATGGTTTAAGTCCATACAAGCTCTTCTTGATCTTACAAACTAGATTTTCCTAGCTAGGAACTACATAACCCTCTAGTTGTTCCATATAGATCTCATCTGTAAGATCTCCATGCAAGAAAGCAGTTTTCACATCCATTTGGACTAGCTCTAAGTCCTCCATTGCAATGAATCCAAACAATATCGCCTTGTAGTCATCTTGACCACTAGAGAGAGGATTTCCTCAAAATCAACACCATGTTGTTGCTTAAAATCATTTGCAACAAGTCATGCTTTATACTTTGGAGAAGCACTATCTTATGTGAATTTTAGCTTATATACTCATTTACATGGTAAAGCTTTCCTACCCTTTGGCAAAGGTACTAAATCCAAAGTAGCATTCTTGTGAATAGAATCCAAATCACTCTTCATGGCATGCTCCCACTTGGCATGATCCTCTATCTACATAGCCTCTTTGTAGCAAAAAGGCTCACTGGCATCTATTAGCATAAAAAAATCTAAACCTAGAACATGTCTATCAGGTGGATGTGAGACACATGTAGAGCATCTGAATGGCTACTGAACAGGAACATTTGCATACTAATCGAATCAGACATTCTCTTGAATGTCCATATGCGTATCATTTTTATGCATGCTAACTAGAGGACTAGTATCCTCAAACACCACTCTTCTCACTTCAACCTCCTTAATGGGCTGTTTATGCATCTAAGACCCATTGAAAATGACATCACTACTTCTGATCATTAATCGTGTTTTAGGATCCCATAAGAGATATCCAAATTGTCCTTCTCGACCATATCCAAGAAAAATGCATTTCTTTGACTTATGGTACAACTGTTGTCTAAGATTCTTGGGTATATGAACATATGCATCACACCCAAAAACTCAAAGATGATCATTATATGATGTCTTCCCTGTCCATAACTCTTGTGCCACTTTTAGACCTTTGGTAGTACTACTTCAAAGGTTAATCACATGAACTCTAGTCAATACTAATTCTACCCAAAAGCCTTGTGAAAGGTTTGTGAAAGGTTTGCGTGATGCAGCATAAAGACTACTCTATCTTGACTAGTTCTATTCATCCTTTCACCTACACTATTCCATACTAGGATATAATGAGTTGTAAACCCTCTACAAATTCATGTACACTGGCAGAAAAGGCTGAATTCATGTGAGGTATACTCACCCCCATTATGTGAACGTAAAGCTTTGAGCTTAGTTCCTTTTTTAGTCTCACGTGAAGCAAGCCATTTTTTGAAAGTAGGGAATACCTCATCCTTCTATTTGATGCGATGTAGCCAAACATTTTTAGTAGCATCATCTATGAAAGTGAAAAAATAAAGAGAACCACCTAATGACCTTGTGGGCATATGAGCACACACATCTGTATGAACAAGATCTAAAGAATGAATTGAAGAGTTAATATGCATTCTATGCACATTTTTGGTTTGCTTGCCATATTGACAATACTCACAGAATGAAAAATCAAAGAAAGATAACACATGTAAGTAGCTAGAATGAGAAAGATTTTCCATTCCACTATGCGATATATGCCCCAAATGACCATGCGAAATACAAGCCATAGGCTATTCAATAACAACTAACAAGTGTTCTTTCAATGATACAAATAAAGGATAAAGTGAGCCAAATTTGCTTCCTTTTGCAATAACCATATTGCCATTTGATATACAAAAGGAGTGAGCATAGAAGACCACCTTGTAACCAAGGTCATCAACTTGATCAACTGACATCAAATTGCGTGATAACTAAGGTACATGGCATACATTATGCATAGTAAATTTTGAAGCATCAATGAAGTACACAACCATATCTCAAATCCCCACAACATCACACTGGTAAGAGTCACCAAGACTCACGGTAGCAAGAGACTTTGTTGCATAATTAGAGAACCATTCTCTATGTGGTGTCACATGCAAAGAAGCACCAGAATCTAGTAGCCATGTGTGGGAAAAGGGATCAGCCATAAGAGCCTTAGTTGGCATAGTACTATCAAGTGTGAACACATTAGCATAATCAGAAATAGCTTTATTTTCTTCAATCTTCATAGTCAAAGTAGATGGTGCAGGTAACTATTAAACATGCCCATCAATATTCTGTCCTTTACCTTTAGCATTCTTTAATGCATAACAATCTTTCTTCATGTGTCCTTTCTTATGACAATAATGGCATTCGATATCCCTATTCCTGAATTTACTTCTAATCTTAATCCGTTGAACATTCTTCTCCTTGTTCTTGCTCCTGCCACATTCCTGATTCTTTCCTTGGTAAGAATCATGAACATTATATGCATCTCCACTCTAAGTGCCCACCATAGATTTTTTATGAATCTCCTCACTCAAGAGTGCTCCACATATGTCATCATAGACTAGTTTACCACTAGGTGCACTATTGCTAATAGGTATGCAAAACGTATCCCATGATGATGGCAAGGTGCATAATAGCAAGAGTGCTTTCATTTCATTATCCATATCCATTTTTTGAGCCTGTAACTAGGAGAATATAGCATCAAAATATTTTTGATGAGTAGAAACACTATCTTTGTCCTTCATGTGAAGGTCATATAACTTTCTCATCAATTACACTTTATTTGATGCCGTCTCTCTTTCATATGTGTTGCATAACTTCTTTCAAACCTCCTCTGCACTTTCACAGTCTAATACTATAAAGTAAACATTATCTGCTAGGTGCAATCGAATGGTAGACCTATCCATTTCATCTAACTCATCCCAATCATCTTCATCCATGTTAGTAGGCTTTTTTGAGATTCCATTTACTGGCTTCCATTACCTCCTTTGAATCAGCACATCTTTAATCTGATTCTTCCATAGAGCAAAGTTTGTGCCATCAAATTTTCTGATCTCAAAATGGTCTTTGCCCTACAAGTTATAGCTCCTTCTCGAAACACTAGCATTAGACCGTGAACCATCAGATGTGCATAAGACCTTTGATGCCATGATGGTAGATGTGGTAGTAGAGACATGAGAATCCAACAAAAGAAGAAGAAGACGAAAATCAAAATTAAAGGTTGTGCAATAAGAAGTATCACCTCTGCCCAAAGCCCCACAGGGGCACACATCAGGCTACAACACCAAAGGACCAGGTCCCGAAGAGTGGAAATAAAGAATTACAACAACAAGGACCTTTCAGGGGGAGGTTGCACACAGCTTCCTCATCCACCGAATGCATGCACTTGAACCTTTGAGGCCTCCACTAAGTGCGTGCAGTGTAAAGAAGTAAACATACTAGAGCAATACAACAAGGTTAGAGTTGTGAAGACAAAGTAATATCCAAAGACCAAAAGTTAGAAAGAGACAGAGACTGAAAAGTTGAAGAGGGTGACTAAGAATATCACACTCTTAGCCACTCAATGCGTGCATGGCAGCTTGGATTAACACAACAACTGAAGACATGAAGTAGAGCCTGTCAAGGGACAATAGAGACATAGAGGGGGAGAGTGTTACAAAGAAAATAGAGCACTAAAGAGGAGCCCCAAAATTTTCAAAATTATGGGTATAATTTTTCTTTTTCAAATGCTTATGGAAACCTCATGAAGCCATGTGAATGCACTAGAGGAGTCCTCTAGATGCATAAATCCCAAGCAATGTATCATAATACTTGTAAATAGTAGGAAATTAGGGTTTCTACAATAAAGTGCCGGTCTCTTGTGTGAAGGGACCATTTTTAGGGTACATGTATATAAGTCATATGATGATACTTTGTAAAGACTTTTTGCCATTGTGAGTAAGAGAGATCTGTTTTTTGAATTTTCTTCTTCTTCCTCTTGCATCTCCTTGCTTGTGAGCTTGCATATGTGTTTGTAGCTTGGAATGAGTGCATAGAAGTGTTTTCTACTGAATTCATTGCTTTTTTAAAGTGTGTAATGTGTGCATGAGGTGTGAGGAGGTGTGTGGTGAAACTAGGTGAGTTGTGCAACTCTGTTTTTGCCCATATCTTAAAGTACATTTGTCAAAATTGGGCAAGGGTATGCCCATTGGATGCTTCTTATTGAGAGCTTTGAAAGGAACCCACTATTGAATACATTTAGCGTTCAGAGCTGAGAGAAAAGTCCATTTTTGTGCTTACTGCCCATTTCCACCTAAGAGAGTGATGAATTTGCATGACGAAACTCATTTGCATTCCATAAAAATTATTCCACTTCATTGACCATTGTGTAAGTGCATGTCTTCATACACTTGGTTAGGTTCAAGATACTTCTCAGATTGATTATTTAAATGTGTGATCCCCACTATATGCACTTGTTGGTGATAGAGGAATAGTCTCTTTTGTCACAAGTCCCTAAGTTCGTGCTTAGGTACACACATTTTTTGGCACCATTGTCGGGGAAGTACGAGTGCAACCGAGGTACTCGCATGATGGTAAGGGCTCTTAGGAGAAGATTCGAGTTGTGAAGAGGTGAATATTCTACTTTGGTAAGTCAAATATTTTTGCACTTATTACTTCGCACTTGGAAAGTGTGTGTAGTAAGTAAGTAGATTTAGGAAAGAGAGTGAGTAGGAGTAGAGAGTAGGAAGTAGGGGGGAAGAATAGTGTAGGCAGGTAGATTTCCCAAAATCACAAAAGAAATTTGTTTATTTCTCTACCATTTAGTCTTCGGTGAGTCTAGGGTATAAAAGCCAAGAAAATTCATTTGCAAAAATCACTTGTCTATGCAAGTATCGTGGAGAGCAGATGACCTATATTGTGGCCAAGAGATCATGCACATTTGCTTCCTTAGAGAGAAGCTAAGCAAGGAGGGAATCAAGAGAGTGCGTCAGGGAGGTGAGAATACCTAAAATCCATTGCAAAAATCAAATTAAAACTTCTAAAACATGATTGCAGATGCGATCCGTATTGTGGGGTAGATATCATGGGATAGAGTGAGATTTTATTTTCCACAAAACATAAGGGGAAAGAGGAGAGCACAAGGATCACATAGGTATAAGAAACTTCAAAAAATCCTTTAATTTGAGTGACTTAAGCCCAAGTATCACGACCGGTTGAGTTCAAGTATTGGGATACTTGAATTCCTGTGTATTGCCGATACCTTCTACTCCCCGTGTATCATGATACCTTGGTATCATGTATCGCTGCGTTGAGTATTGCGATCCTGAAGTATTGTGTATTGTGAGACTCCATGTATCATGTATCATCGATCATTGAGTGTCCTGTATCATGAGATCCTAAGTATCGTGTATCACGATTGTCATGTATCGTGATAGTGGAGTATCGTGTATCGCGATTGTCTTGTATCGGGATATTGGGGTATCATGTATCATGTTAGTCATGTATCGCAATCTTGTAGTATCGTGTATCGTGCCCTATCATGTATCGTGTATCATCATTATCCGGGTATCGTGTATCGTCATTATCATGGTATCGTGTATCGTGATCATTATGTATTTTGATACAAAAGTATCATGAGTTCCCCAAGTATCGTGTATCCTCATTTCCTCGTGTATCATGTATCGTGGTATGTGAAGTATCGTTTATCCTCTATCAGCCTGTGTATCATGTATCATTTGTCCTTCAAGCATAGTGTATCGTCCAAATCTTGTATCGTGACCCGAGAGATATCGTGGATCATCACAAGTCAAATCTCGAGTATCATGGACATCCCCAGGGAAGGAGAGTTTAAACTAGGCTAAGCCAATTCCTAGAATAAACACAAGCTTGAGAAACATGCAAAATCGAGTGAGGTATTTAGTGGATGAACCTTCGCTTAGGACGTGTACTAGGAAGCTGACGTAGTGTCAATCTTCAATCGGGAGTGTAAACTTACCTAGTGCCAATTCTCAGTATCCTGACACCTCAGTGAATCAGAAAAAGAAGCTAGGATGGCTTCATAAGACATGCATAGTTTAGTGCCATTGATAGGATTTATGTCCATCATTGAGGGAGAATATAGAACCTCTCTGGAGTATGCAAACACCAACCAAAAAATGACCTACCAATTTATATAGATGGACTAAATAGAACTATAGCACGAATGAAGAAAGCAAATGAATCAGAGATAGTTCCTAGACCTGCAGTGAAATATGAGGGAGGGTTCTATATGGACAAAAGAGGAATGATTTACGCAGTGAGAGATTGTCCGGAGACTACATTAGGGGAAAAAGTGAGCCTTGCATGGGCCTTGTAAGGATCCCTAATTTTTAGGGATTACAAGGCTTAATTTATGAGTTTAAGGAGCCACATGAAACCACTAGTGGTATTGTGAATTAAAATAATATAGATAAAAGTATGTGTTTGGTCTCTCATCCATGAGCAAACGTGAGCCTTTGGATTGGTTGAATCGATGGCCTATATTGAGTTCCACAAGAATCTACAAAGAGAATCCATTTAAATTCATGGGAATAAAGGCAAGAGAGTGCAGAGTCTCTGCACAAATCTTGGCCATCAAATTTATGTATGAGCCAACGGATCCCCGCGAATGGGGCTATCCTTTTTTGGGGATGCATCTCGGCCGTCCGATTTGAAGATCATTTGATGGCTGACTTTAAAAGGCGCCTTCCTCTTTAGTGGGATGCATTTAGACCATCGGATCAAAGCTTGATCCAAAGGCCAAAAACAAAGGCACCTAATATTCCAGGAATTTAAGCAAGGCCGTCCGATCAAAGAGCCAATCCAACGATTCATTGCAAAAGGCATTTTTTCTCATCATTGCTTTGTTCCAAGCTATTTGATCTCAAGCCAATCCAAGGGTCCACATTCATAGATGCCTTGACTTTTGGAAATTAACCTTGGCCCTTAGATCTTTGAAGAATCCAACGGATCTAAATGTTTTTCGACTTTTCCAAAACCATTCTCTAAAGAAACCCACTGATTTTAGATGGTTTTTGGATCTTTGACCAGAAAAAGAAAAGGGAAGCCTATGCCTAGCCTATGTGTTTAAGGGACTAGAGTGTGTCCACCACCCTCTTCTCATTGGTCCATGGCTAATCACTCCTTAATCTAAAAGTCCCATGCAGGGTTCTTTTTTCCCCTAATGATAAGTGAACCACAAGAAAGTGAGAATGTGGACCATATTAATGGGGAAGGAATAGAAGGACGGGTTTCTACACCCCAAGGCAAGTCTAAAGTAACTAGAGCTTAGATAGGAGACAAAACCCTCAGGATGATGCATTGACTGATGTGTATATGGTAGCCGGGATGGAGAAATCGCTACAAGCCCCTTCATCTTTGTGGGAAGAAAGTAGTAAGCTAGTCACCATCTATGAGCTATGAGACCTAGAGGATTTTTCTAGAATCACCTATCGTGATATGAATTTGAGGATCTATTGGCCCATCTCAGATCTAGAAAGGGCCCAACTAAAGTATCAAGGTATTCTAGTGTTTCCTCCTAAAGACCAAGGAACTACTTCCCACAATCCTCAAGGAACATACCAAACTTATGATCATCATAACTCGGGGTAGGACCGACAACAAAATATTCCTACAAGGACCAATTTTTAGTTTCCCACACTAAGAGAAAACCCTAATTATCAACCCCCAACCAATGGAGAGCCTAGGAATAGAAATCGTGTGCCTGAAAGACCACCCTTACATAGGGGAGTTGGAGTTCAAGTGAGACATCCAGCAGTTCCTATTATGCCTAGACCACCAGAACTAGGATGAAGATTACGACCAATTCAAGTGGCCAAGTGTATGAGAAGCCACTATGATAGGTCCGGCGAACCTTATAATCACATAGAGGAATTTAAGCAAGTGATTCATGCCAAACAAGAGGGAGATTTTATGATCCAATATGAGTCATTTGGATTGACCCTTACAGAAACTGCTTTGGCTTGGTTCCAACCTCTTGAATCCAATCAATTCCTAAATATGGGACAAGTATTTTAAGAAATGGTTGAAGAATTCACTAAGATGGGCATCAAGAATAACTCTTCATCATTGATCCATAGTTTCAAACAGTCCCCTACGGAGTCACCACGATTGGCGGCTTGGAGATTTAAGCAATGTGTAGATAGATGCCCCACAAAAGAGAGACCCACCCAATAGAAAATGATCTCATTACTCTTAGAAGGTCTAGTCAATGGATCCCTGATAGCATTAGTCTATGTAAAGAGATTCCAAACCTTGAGTGAATTCTTGAAGGAATGCATCGATCTGGAAGATAACTTATCTGAAGACTTGAAGATTCCCCAAACCAAGAGTAAGAGTGAGGATAGTTCGAGTAGCATCACTAGTACTAGCAATAATGTAGAAGATATTGCTGACTTAGTGGCCAAGGCGTTAGGCGTGCAAGGACAAAAGAACTATCCCAACCCCCCTTTATGAGTTTTGATGCTAAGGAGATGTGTACATTGTGGAGGGGATCATCTCTCTCACGTATGCAACAATGGAATTGTTCCATCAAATCCGTACATATATAATCATCCTCTAGTACAGAATCAAGACTTGTACTATAGTATTGAACATAAATATACCAACCACAATGCTGATAACTATCCTTACAATAGACAGCCTAGACCAATCCAACCACCACAATTCAGGCCATATGGATACCCAACTAGAGACCCAGGCAGGGAGTTTCTGAGGTACACTCAGTACTAGAATACATCTCCGAATCAACATCCTTATGAATACCCTGGGTACAACCCACCATAGCCAGTCTTGGGACAACAACCACCCCATCCTCAGAATGTAGTCCCGATGAAATTGGCCCAAGCAGAAGAAAACACAGAGAGAGCCCTAGTACCAACTACTCCTTTGATTGGCACGGACAACTACAATCAATCCTATGACTAGCCCTGGGGAGATTACTATGCAAACAAAACGGACCCTATGAATTACGAGCAAACCTATGAGCAATACTCATACGTGCAAAATAACTATGATCAATCATATGGATATGGAGCTGAATATGCGACTCTAAGAGAAGCTAAGAAACAAATGGACGCAACAAAGAGAGTAAAAGAAGAGCAAAGAGGAGTCAAAACACATTGCAACACCCACACCTGGAAAAGATTTTTAGTACTAGAGAGAGGGAGCAATGTAAACAACAAGCAGGGTCAGTGCTATTTGATCCCATTCCTGAAGACCTATCCATGTGGATAAACGCTTATCAATCTAGGATCAAAGTAGGACCAAGTGTGGAACAACATGAAGTGAGTTGCCTGAGAGGGGATTTAGAAAGAGAAAGGCTAGCAATCTATAAGAAATTGATAGAATTAGCTCAAAACACCCTGGAAAAACCTATACAAGACCTTCCAAAAACCAAGATACCTGATAGAGAATTTCAAGAAGGATTAAGAGCTCATGACCCTCCAGAAGGAAGAAGGACTATGGAGAAAGCCGAAAGCATAGCCACCAAAAATCATGAAAGAAGTTGGATAATTCCCGAAGTAGAAGCTAATTGGCTAGAAGATTTATGGGCTAAAGTCCAAGAAGAGAGATGGAAAAAAACCAAGGCATTAACCGACCCTTCAAAGAGTTGGATGCTGATGAGAACTCAGGAATGATGAATCATGAAATGAATTATGAGGAAGCTGTGGAAGGAATGGAAAGCATTGACACACTAGTAAAGACCATGGGAGAATACAAACATAATTATGAACTTTATCATGCTCCAACAGTCAGAACGAGAAGGAAAGAACTTTCTAGCAAGACATCAGACATAGCACGAAAGTTGAAGGAGACTAAAGTGAAATGTTCGATAACCTTAGAGGAATTACTAAAAATCAAACCACATGTTCTTTAAACTATGTGAAGAGACCTATGCACGAAAGTACTCCAAAATGGCTCCAAAAAGCACACCAAAAATGCTTCAAAAATTGAGGCTTTGAAAGCAAAGAATGAAGCTTTGAGGGACTGAAACATGTTCAAGGTGATGTTCACCTTAGTCTTTCCCCTTCTTCAGACACCACAAGTGTAGCTTAGCAGCAACAGATTTCCACTGTTAAGCCAACTGCGAGGGGAACAGTACTAGGATGGGTGACCTCCTAGGAAGTATTGAGAACCTCTATCTTCCTTGATCATTAAGGTCCTCCCTCGCACGCAGCAAACTAAGGTCTATGCCTTATTTGCCACCTTAGTCATAAGCCTTGAAGGAAGCCTTGGGTGGGAGGATGGGTGCTCGCTTCGTTTGCACAAAAGGAACAAAGCTTTTGTGTTGAAATGCTCTGATAGTAGTGAAGTATTTCGATGGCGATGCACCATAGTGCACTCTGCTACTCAAGAGCTCCATGATCATAACTTGGAGTAGAAAATCGAGCTCCAAGCACCACACATAATACTCTGCACAAACACTATAGATTATGTACAAAAACAAAGTACACAGGGAGCATGAACATAGACTTCTTAGGTGTTACAAAGTGATTGAACTTAGAGTCTATGGATGACTAGGCCCCTTTATGTTTTATTAAAGAACATATACAAAGAAGTGTCCAGTGGCCATTTTGCCTTTCACATGGACACTAATAGTAACACACACACACACACACACACACACACACACACACATATATATATATATATATATATATATATATATATATATATATATATATATATATATATATATATATATATATATATATAATATATATATATATATATATATATCACACACACACACACATACATACATACACACACACACACACACACACACACACACATATATATATATATATATATATATATATATATATATATATATATATATATATATATATATATATATATATATATATATATATATATATATATATATATATATATATAGCACACCATGCATTATCATGATTATATGCCATAAGTATCTGAATCTCTTCAAGCACCACTTATGGGACCAACCAATGCCAAATTCAATCTCGAGTGAATTAAGAACATACTTTTTGTTTCTCTCATCAAAGTCACTGCAAAACGAAGAAAATCATATAAGTAAAACACAAAATATTTATTTCAATTCATATGTAAAACTTATACTTACTTCCATTTCAAGTGAACAAAACATAGGTAAGACTCACATAAAGCTCTCATTCTTCTTTTAAACTCCAACCCATGCCTCATGTATACTATACTCCTAGGCTACCTATGCATGTCCTCATAGGAACCTCTATTGTGCTCTCATGAACTGGAGGTGGTTTAGATATATATATATATACATATATATATATATATATATATATATATATATATATATATATATATATATATATATATATATATATATATATATATATATATATATATATATATATATATATATATATATATATATGTATGTATGTGTGTGTGTGTGTATGTGTGTATGTATATATATGTGTAGGCATATGTATTTGTGTATGCATATGTATGTGTGTATGCATATGAATGTGTATACATGTGTATGTGTGTATGCATGTGTGTATGTATGTGTGTATGGGTGTATATGCATATATGTATATGTGCGTGTATGTATATGTGTGTGTGTATGTGTATGTGAGTGTATGTATGTGTGTGTATACATGTATGCATATGGGTGTATGTGTGTGTATATGTGTATGTATACAAGTATGTATACATGTGTATGTTTGTGTATGCATATGTATGCGTAGTGTGTGCATGTGTGTTTTAATATGTCTATATGTGTGTGTGTTTGTGTGTATGCGTGTGTATGCGTGTGTATGTGTGTGTCTCTATGTGTTTGTGTATGTGTATATGTGTGTCTCTATGTGTGTGTAATATGGGTGTATGTATATGTGTGTATGTGCAAGTATCTATATGTGTATGTGTATGTGTATGTGTACGTGTGTGTATGCATAAGTATGTATAGTGTGTGTATGTATACATGTGTATACGTGTGTATGTGTGTGTATAGTTGTATGTATACATGTGTATGTATGTGTATGCATATTGTATGTGTCTCTATGTGTGTGTATGTGTATGTGTGTATCTTTGTGTGTGTAATGTGGGTGTATGTATTTGTGTGTGTGTGTATGTATATGTGTCTATGTGCAAGTATCCATATGTGTAGGTGTGTGCATGCATATGTGTGTGTATATGTATGTGTATGTGTGATTATATGTGTGTACGTATATGTGTGTATGTATATGTATGTATTTATATGTGTGTGTATGTGTATGTAGGTGTGTATGAGTGTATGTATTTGTGTATATGTGTATGTGGATGTGTATGTGTGTGTATGCATGTATGTATGTACATTGTTGATGGAGAGAGTTAATCTCCAAAAGAACAAGATATCCTTGATGTTAGAACACCTCTATATCAAGAATAACTTTAAACTCCAACCAATTTTGGAAGACAATCACCAAACTATCAAGAAATTAGCTAACTATGAAGAAAGTCATTTCACAGAAAAGTCTGTTGCACATTAATCACTCATTGATTAAGCATTTGTGTAAAGTTTCTGATGAAACTTTGTAGCATGTGTTGCCTAGAGTTTGCGCACCTCCTCAAGTTAAAACACTTCAAAAGCTTTAGTAGATTGTGAGAAATGCTTCAAACAATCTACCTATGTCTGAAACTGCCTTCCTGTAGAATCGATTTTGACACTTGCAACTTCTAACACATAGTTCTCCCAATCTAAAACCCATTTAAGCAAATGCTTTTAGCCATAGATGGCTTACCTTCCAACTTAGATTTTGACTCCTCATTTGTGTAAAACTTTACCCTGTACACTGAGAACTGATCATTTCTTTGACCATCGAAACTGCGCTTGTTTCAGAAGACACTCAACACTTTCTCACATATAGATGTTCCTACACAAAATTCTCTCAGCGTGTTTGCAATTGAACTCTCAAACTTTAACCATAGATAGATTAAATATGGAATTAGATGTGTACAAAAGGATTTCTAATAAAATCAAACACACAAGGAGAACTAGAGGAAAGTTCGACGCGCAATTCTCTAAACATTCTTTCTATTCAACTCTTCATACATCTGATGGATGATACATCCAATACACATCATCTTTTTCATCTATGCTTCATCTCATTCTTCTTATTACGACCATCTACACGTATCTATATATACATATGAGTATTGATTCGTCATTACTTCAAGTATATTGAAGTATTTACAAAGCTAATGTACATATGTTTTAAAGAACTTTACTATCTGAATGTTATCTTTACTCCATGAAGTTGAACTTCAATCTTTTCTTCATTTCTTCACTTCTAGGCTTTATATAATCACCAATTGTTGATTTTCTTGCACCAAGAGCTCCCCCTCAATCATCAATTGTGATTACTTGCATCTTCTTTATTCCTGCCATATCTTAAACCTCTGCAACTTTGGTCCATCCAAGCTTTTTGTCATCATATCTGCAAGTTGATCTTTTGTAGGAGTATGCATAACTTCTATTTCTTTATCAACAACCTTCTCTCTCAAAAAATGATACTGAATCTCAATATGTTTAGTTCTAGCATGGAACACAGGATTTGCTGCCAAATATAAAGAACTCGTATTGTCTCCACAAATGATAGGAGTACTCTGAACAATATCAAAACTCTTCATAAGAGTCTTTAACCATATTACTTCCTTTGCAGCTTCTACCATGCCTTTGTATTCTGCTTCTGTAGATGATAAAGCAACTGTATGTTGCTTCTTGGAACACCATGAAATTAGCTTATCTCCCACATAACACAAGTATCCATGTGTTGATCTTCAATCATCAGAATTGTCTGCCCAATCTGCATCACTATATATTTTGACTCTTGTATCTGAAGGAAATCCATAATACAGACCTTCTTTAAGTGTGCCCTTGATGTACCTAAGTACCCTTTGTCCTGCAATCCAATGTTCCTTTCTAGGACAATGCATGAATTGAGATAGAACTCCAACTGCATATGATAGGTCAGGTCTTGTTAATGTAGCATAAATCAAGCTACCCACCAAACTGTGATAAAGCTTCATATCTTTGAATTCTTCTCCTCCATATCTACTCAATCTATGATTCACTTCCATTGGAGTTGGTGCTATCCTGCAATCTTCCATTTTAAATTTGGTTAGTAAATTTTTCAGATACCTTTCTTGAGTTACATATACTCCATGTTGAGTATATGAAATCTCCATTCCCAAAAAGAATGAAAAATTTTCCAAATCACTGATTTTGAATTCTTTCTCCATCTGCTTCTTAATCATGTATATATCTTTGTCATCTGTTCCTGTAAGTATTATGTCATCAACATAAATACAAACATAAATAAATCCAATCTCACTTGCTTTGACCAACAAGCTACTATCTACCTTTGAAGCTTGAAATCCAAGTTCCTTCAAGAACTTTACAAGCCTATAATTCCATGCCCTTGGGGCCTGCTTCAACCCATACAAAGCTCTCTTGAGCTTACACACATGATCTGAATACACTTGATCTTTGAAACCATCTGGTTGTTCCATGTAAACTTCATTTGAAATAAAACCATTCGAAAATGCATTCTTCACATCTAATTGAGATAATTTCCAACCTTTGCAAGCGGCAATTGCTATGAGAGTCCTTATGGTTGTCATCTTTGCAACAGGACTATAAGTTTCATCATAGTCCACACCATATGTCTGTGCATATCCCTTTACAACAAGTCTGGCTTTGTACCTAGATATACTACCATCTGCAAACCTTTTTGTTTTATAGACCCATTTACATCCAATGATCTTCTGACTATTTAGTTTAGGAACCAAATCCCAAGTCTCATTTTCCATCAATGTATCATATTCCTCCTGCATAGACTTTTCCCAATTCTTCTTCCCTTTGGCTTCATCATATGTGGATGGATCTTCATCTACTTTTAACATGTAAGAATAATCTTTAGTAGTCAAGAATGAAGTATCATAGCTATACCTTGTAGGTTTCCATTTGTGCCTAGATGACCTTCTGAGTTCTCCATTTCTTGAAGTTTCTAGTTCATCACATTCTGGATCAAACCTTGGAACTTCTTCGACTTCAACCTGTACTTCATTATTCTCCTCTTCATCAAATATCTGAACCTTTGATTTAACTTTCCTTTGATTCACAACTTCTTCAACATCTGCATGAACATTAAGTGTACCTGCATACCAGGTACCTTGCTCATCAAATGTAACATCCTTAGACACAACGAATTGCTTTGTGGATGGACTCCACAACCTATAACCCATCTGCTTGTCATCATAACCAATGAATACATACTTCTGTGCTTTAGGTTCCAATTTATGCCTCAATTGTGATGGCACATATGCATATGCCAAGCATCCAAATATTTTACAATGATCCAAGGTAGGTCTCTTACCCCACCAAGCTTCATATGGTGTCATACCCTACAAGGCTTTACATGGTAACCTATTGAACAAATATGTGGCTATGTTTACAGCCTCAACCCACAAATAATTAGGGCAAATTTTCTCCTTCATCATGGATCTTGCAAACTCAAGAAGAGTTCTGTTTCTTCTTTCTGCTACCCCATTTTGTTGAGGAGAGTACATGCAAGTAACTTCTCTCTTTATACCTGCATTCCACAAATAATCACTGAAATCATTAGAGAAATACTCTCCCCCTCCATCTGATCTTAACCTCTTCAATTTTTGACCTGTAATTCTTTCTGCATATGCATGATAGTGTTTAAATGTATTGAACACTTCTGACTTGTCTTTGATCACATAGATTGTAATCCACCTGGTAGCATCATCAACATATATGACATAATATCTTGAACCATTTATACTGAAGTCCTTTGAAGGACCCCACACATCTGTATGTACAAATTCAAGTCTTTCTGAATACATAAAACCATGCTTATTATATGATTTCTTATGAGCCTTACCTAACTGACATGCTTCACATCTGTATGTCATGTGTTGACCTGCAACATTAGGCAACCTAAGCACTGAACCATTGTTAACCATTTCTTTGATACCTCTTTCATTAAAATGTCCAAGTCTTTTATGCCGAAGATCCAATTCAGACACCTTTTGCTCTCCATATGTGAACATAGCATGTCCAACATTACCTTGTATCTTTAATGTGAAGAGCCTTCCTTTCTTCTTTCCTGTAACAATTTGTTTATACCCTTGACTAGGCTCTTCAACATAAACTCCATCATTAGTGAACCTTACCTCATATCCTTTTTCCACAATTTTTCCTACACTGATCAAGTTCTTTGGAATTGTAGGAACATACAGAACCTTACTCAAGAGAGTACTTCCATCTTTAGCTTTAACTGAACCAATTGACTTTACCTTGTGCTTTGTATTATCACCTGTTTGAACTCTATGATTGATTGCCTTATGATCTAGATCAGTCATCAAAGCAATATTTCCACTCAGATGATTACTACATCCTGAGTCAATATAAAATACTCTCATGTCTTCATGTGAGGCTTCAGATGTTGCATTCATAATAAGAGTTGAATCTTCTTTCTGATCTGATGCATAATTGTAGTAGGTGTTATTATAGGATTGGTTTTGGAAGTTTCTTCCTCCACCTCTTCCAAAAGAATTCCTACCACCTATACCTCTGAAATTTCCTCTCTGATATCTGCCACCTCTTCCTCTTTGATTAAAGTTCTAATTAAAATTACCATTGCTTTGATTATTATGCCAACAATCATGAGATAGATGATTGGTCTTACCACATATCCAACAAGCTCTGACATTATCTTTGTTATTTCTGCCTCTTCCTCTACTTCTGCCAAGTCTTCCTCTTCCTCTTAGGAAGTTTGCTTGACTTGGAGTACCTTCATCTTCAACTGATCTTTGCTAGCTTTCTTCTTGTCTTTAGAATACATTGCATGACCTGCACTCTTATCAACATCTCCTTTGATATCATTCTCAAAAGGTAGCATATGTCCTAACAATTGATTCAAATCAGGAGTGAAATGATCTAATGAAGGTTCTGTAGACAAAATAAAAGGCTTCCACTTCTCATCTCCTCTTAGCCTTGTGAGAATTTGTCTTACCAACTTATCTTCTTCAATATCTTCATCAACTGCACCTAAAGAATCAACAATGCCTTTCATCTTTGTCACATAATCAGATATTGATTGTGAAGCCTTCTTCTTGAATGTAGTAAACTCTACCCATAATGAAGCTTTCCTTGATTTGGTTGTATTCTGGAAATGCTCTTCCAAAGCATTCCAAATGTCACTTGCACTTTCAAGTCCTCTGATATGAGGAAGCAAATAATCATTCACTGCCATGTAGATTATGCTCCTTGCTTGAGCATCCTTCTTCATCCAAATCTTTATATCTGCAAGCTCCTCCCTAGTTGGAACACTAGGATCTTTGAACTTTGGCTTTTCTTCCTCTCCTGTGATGTATCCCATCAGCTTCCATTCTCATAGACCAAGCTGGATAGTTCTCTCTATCCAACTTCTCAATTTGGAGACTCTCTCCCATCCTTTCTTCACCTGTACTATCAAATCTTTAATCCTTATAAGGAATGAATGTACCTTAGCTTTGAATATTGCTCCTTCTGATCCTTTGATAGCCTTTATGTGTCTTCCTTCAGTCTTTCTTCCACACTTTATCCTTTTGAACCTTCAAGGTGTGAAATTTGTATATCTGCAGCAGTCGGGGTTTTCCTTTTACTCAATTTTGATACTTCCTGCTCTGATACCACTGATGGAGAGTCTTAATCTCCAAAAGAACAAGATATCCTTGATGTTAGACCACCTCTATACCAAGAATAACTTTAAACTCCAACCAATTTTAGAAGACAATCACCAAACTATCAAGAAATTAGCTAACTGTGAAGAAAGTCATTTCACAGAAAAGTTTGCTGCACATTAATCATTCATTGATTAATCATTTGTGTAAAGTTTCTGATGAAACTTTGTAGGATGTTTCCTCTAGAGTTTGTGCACCTCCTCCAAGTTAAAACACTTCAAAAGCTTCAGTAGATTATGAGAAATGCTTCAAACAATCTACCTATGTCTGAAACTGCCTTCTTGTAGATTCGATTTTGACACCTGCAACTTCTAACACATAGTTCTCCCAATCTAAAACCCGTTTAAGCAAATGCTTTTAGCCATAGATGGCTTACCTTCCAACTTAGATTTTGAATCCTCATTTGTGTAAAACTTTACACTATACACTGAGAACTGATCATTTCTTTGACCATTGAAACTGAGCCTGTTTTAGAAGACACTCAACACTTTCTCACATATAGATGTTCCTACACAAAATTCTCTTAGCCTGTTTGCAATTGAACTCTCAAAATTTAACCATAGATAGATTAACTATGGACTTAGATGTGTACAAAATGAGTTTTGATAAAATCAAACACAGAAGGAGAACTAGAGGAAAGATCGACGTGCAATTCATTGAACATTCTTTCTATTCAACTCTTCATACATGTGATGGATGATACACCCAATACACATCATCTTTTTCATCTATGCTTCATCGCATTCTTCTTATTACGACCATCTACACGTATCTATATATACATATGAGTATTGATTCGTCATTACTTCAAGTATATTGAAGTATTTACAAAGCTAATGTACATATGTTTTAAAGAACTTTACTATCTGAATCTTTTCTTTACTCCATGAAGTTGAACTTCAATCTTTTCTTCATTTCTTCACTTCTAGGCTTTATATAATCACCAATTGTTGATTGTCCTGCACCAACAATTGTGTATGCATATGTACGTATGTATGTGTGTGTCTCTATGTGTGTGTGTATGTGTATGTGTGTGTATGTGTGTGTATGTGTGTGTATGTGTGTGTATGTGTGTGTATGTGTGTGTATGTATATGTGGGTATATGTATCTATGTGTGTGTATGTATAGATGTGTGTATTTGTGTGTATGCACATGTATGTATAGTGTGTGTATGCATACATGTGTATGTGTGTGTATACGTGTATGTATGTGTGTATACATGTGTATGTGTGTGTATGGATATGTATGTATAGTGTGTGTATGTGTGTTTTTATATGTGTATATGTGTGTACATTTGTGTGTATGCATGTGTATGTGTGTGTCTCTTTGTGTGTGTATTGTGTATATGTGTGTTTCTATGTGTGTGTATGTATATGTGGGTGTATCTATATATGTGTGTGTGTATGTATACGTGTGTATGTGTGTGTATGCATATGTATTTACAGTGTGTGTATGCATGTATATATGTGTGGGTATGCGTGTGTATGTGTGTATGTGTGTATATGCATCATTTTTTTAAAGCATCACATAAATGATAGTCCCCACATTTTTTTCAATTGGGAGCATCGCTATGCCCTCGTTATTCTTGTAGTGTATGGATATATAATAAATAAATAAATAAATTATATATATATATATATATATATATATATATATATATATATATATATATATATATATATATATATATATATATATATATATATATATATATATATCACTTCTGAATGATCAACATCTTCACTTCTGCATAAATCAAGGAGTTGTGCTTGAACAATGATAGCCATTGCATTTAACCTAACACTAGCAACTCATTAGTACGCATTACCAAAAATGACATGGTAGTAACCTAATTCAGACTCCCATCCAAGATATGGAGCAAGTAAAGCATATGAACAAGGGAAAGCACCATTAGAAATGGACAGCAAACTAGCACATACATTTAATTCCATGAAACCCACTCGATTCAACATAAAGCTAAGAGCCAACATACATAATAACAATCACAAGTTTTGAGCTGATGTCTTACAGTCACATCGATAGGATCAAGTGTATCCACAAGATGTATATATTAAACATGGATGCAGGCCATGTCCAGCCTCTTCAAGCTTGCTTTGCAGCACGCTTCAACTCCATTATTCTTGCTCTGTCTTTGCTTCCAGTCGAAGGGTCTAGTCGTGATAGACCAAGGTCCCGTCGTGAAAGAGGGTGAGGCATCCGACGTGAAGGGGTAGGTGACACTGTGCGAAACAATGGCATGAAGAGCTCGGAGTTCTGGCGAGATGCGTTGTTGGAGGTTGTTGTGAGAAGTCGTCCAACAAAGTCTTGAGGAGGTTTTTTTTATATAAAGGAAGTTCGGCAATAGCCTACTCTCCCGGACTTGAATTAAATTAAGAAACAAAGGTACAAAAGAAGGGGACTAGTGCCCACGGGACCCCCCAAATCCCACAAAGCAGGGGAAGCTTGGTTGATTCCTAGGTTGCATTACAAAGAAGGTTGATCACCCTCTCGTCGCCCTCATGCGGGACCCACTTGGGTTTGAGCTTGTTGTTGATCAAAAGGAGGACTTGATGGTGCCTGAAGGGGGGGGGATTTCTTACTGTTGACAATCCTTTTGCCAAGGAGGAAAAGAGATTTTTCAATCGACCACTCCCTGGGAGGGTCGCCGAAGTTGAGAGCACACCGCTCCCGCCAAATTTTCCACAGGACTTCCCCTCTGATTGCGTTCCAGAGAGCCGCAGAGCATCCAATTGCTTCTCCCAAAAGGACTTGTTTCCAACTAAGCTGTTTCTGAACTCTGATTTTCATTCCAACCGTCTGCCAGATTCTGTAGGAGTTGGGGCAAGTAAGGAAGATGTGTGGGACATCTTCGATCGCACGGTGGCAGCGCTTGCACCACGGAGGGATCCCACAAATTTTGTTTGCCTTATGGTTAGTCCAAATTCCTCGATGAAGAATTTGCCATAAGAGAACAGACTTCTTAATCTCAATAAGTGGGTGCCAGATACCCATGAATTTCATGTCCCACCGAAGCCGCGTCCAAGACAGGCACCACTTCTTGTTGAGGCCGATCTGGAGGTCAGTCGTTTCTTTGATGTTCGGGATTTTGAGTAGGCTATTTCCGTTGTGCCATTTGAGACCACGCGCGTGCGGAGCATCGTGTCCCATGAGAAGGCGAGTTTTGTGACGATCCCAAGCGAGGCATCTGCTTTGCAAGGTGTTCCATTCTTCGTAGGAGATGTTTATGCGAGGGTCGATATCCTCGTAGCTGATCCAGCTGTTGGTGTCATGTTTCCAGAGGTGTTTCCATTTTTTGAATCCTTTGTTCCATAACTTCTTGGCATTTTGAATGTTCCACGGCTCCACACTCCTGATGCCATGAATCGGAAACCAGATAGAATCGTTTTGTCTGATTCCGGCCGCCCATTTCCAGTCCTCACTAATTCTTGTGAAGCTTTTGACTTTATTCCAGCCCTTCCAAAGAGAGCAAACGAGGTTGGAGCCTTTCGGGAAGACAGGTATCGGGGAGAATAGCAGTGTCATGATGTCAAGGTTTTTCTAGTTCGGGGACCCTGTGAGAGCCAACTCATTTTTGTTTCTAAAGATCAGCTTGGCCCACGAGGCCTCCCTATTGCACCAAGCTTTAATCATCCATTTGGCTGCCAGTTTGTTAGCCATACACCCAGTGTCCAGGATGCCAAGCCCCCCGCTATCTCTAGGGCTGGTGCAGATGGCCCATTTGATTTTAGGCACCCCCCTTCTGTTATGATCACCCGTCCAAAGAAAGTTTCTGCAGATGCTATTCAGTTTGGACAGGCCCTGCTCATTCGGTCTCCAGCAAGAAAGGAAATAGATGGTAGACGAGAGGAGGAACGTGTTGATAACCATCGCCCGTCCAGCGAGATTGATTTGCATGCCTCTCCAGTAATTGAGCTTGTTTTCAAGTTTGGCCAGCACCCAGTTCCATCGCTGCTCCATAGAGACGCCAAACCCCAAGGGGATTCCTAGCAGCCGAAAGATTTGGCCCTGTGGAATGATTTGGCAGCCATGATCAATGAGAAGGCCAGGTTGATGTCCCACAATGGCCCTAAAGGCGGTCTTATTGTGGTTAATTTTGGATCCAGAGGCCTCACAAAAGGTATGAAGACACCTCCAGAAAGTCTCCAGGCTGGTATTATCATTGTGAACGAACGCGTTCATATCGTCGGCAAAAAGTCTCATGATGATTTGACTGTGGTCGTGGGGTAGCTGGAGGCCTTTGATATTGCCAGCCTCCACATGATGAGCCACAAGTCTGCTCAGCCCCTCGGTGGCGATGGCAAAGAGAAGGGGGGCAAGGGGGCACCCTTGTCTAATAGATCTTTTAAGATGGATCGCCTTCGAAAGTTTGCCGTTAACGTTAATTTGGGTCGTTGCGTTGCCGAGAAGGGTCGCGATCATCTTGGTGAATTTCTGACTACATCCGAGGTCTTGGAGCGACTGCAGAAGATAGTCCCATTCTAGCCTGTCGTAAGCTTTGTCAAAGTCGATCTTGAGGAAGACCACATCTTGATTAGACTCATTTGCAAATTGAATACCTTCCCAAATATCCATAATGGTTTCCAGGATGGACCTGCCTTTGATGAAACCTTTTTGGTCCTCACTAAGCCAAGATCTCAGGTGGCACGCAAGTCTGTTGGCAATGACTTTGGCGACGATCTTGTATCCTGTTTGGAGCATCGTAATTGGCCGCCAGTTCTCGATTCTGTTTTTTTCCCCCTTCTTGTGAATCAGCTTGATAATTCCATTATTTATACAAGAGGGGAGAGCACCAAATTTTAGCGCTTCTTGCCAAACCATCCGAAGAGGGGTGGCAACCACCAGCTTGAAGGATTTAAAAAACTCATTAGTGAGTCCGTCGGGTCCCGGGCTTTTACCGAAAGGGAGGGCATCAATGACCTCAATGATTTCTGATTCAGAGATCGGGGCATGAAGCAGGGAGTGGAGGTTGGGTGGTATTCTCCGGGGGGAAACCCTAGAAATGGCAGCCATGCAGTCCCTTCTATGGTGGGAGAGGGGGTTCGAGGTTCCCAGGAGTCTCGTGAAGTGCCCTTCGATGATGCCAAAATTATCTTCTTCCGAGTTGCATACATTGCCATGTGGGTCAAGCAGTGGGGGAATCGTCTCTCTGTTGTGTTTCCTTTTAAGGATACTGCACATCTCTTTGGTGGGTTTGTCGGCTTTTCCAGCCCACCACTCCTTGAAGAAGATTTGCAAGTTTTTCCTTCGTATTTCTTCCTCGTATCTCAACGCTGCTCTGATTTTTTGGAGACCTTTCTGGGCTTGGTGTTTTCCTTTGTTCACTTCCTCCTCGAGTCGCCAGAGTCTGTGGTAAAGCGCTTCCCTACGAGCCCGCCGCACCGTCTCGAGCATCTTCTTAGTTCTGATCATGATCTTACGAGACTTGTCGACCGCACTTCTCCAGCACTTGGCTGGGGCCAAGCCAGAGGCGAATGCCACCTTCCACACATCGGCAATCTCTTGGTGGACGGAGGGGAGAGAGAAGGTGGAAGCGTTGGCATGGAACCACGGAGCCTTGTGGATCCTGTTGGAAGGTTGAAAAGTGATAACGATCGGGTAGTGATCAGAGATGGTGAGGTCAGTACGTTGCGTGATGGAAGGGTGGCCCCACAGATGAGTAAAGCTCTGAGAGATGTAGCATCTATCAAGCCTAGCCTTCCTCAGATCCTCGCCCGCTTGGAGATTCGACCAGGAAAAGCCATTCGAGTCTTTGAATTCGACCAGATCCAAGTGGAGTTTGGTCATGTCCCACGTTTCTTTCTCCCGACTGTCGATGACCCTGCCCTTGCCCATCCATCTGTCCATAGGGTCCTCCACCATGTTGAAGTCTCCACATATAAGCACTTTGTGGGGAAGCGAGTCAAGAGAAGTCCAAGTGTTCAGCCTCTCCAAATCCCCGTTAGGGGCGTACAAAGAAACCATAGTAACACAGAGGGGAGCACCAAAAGAGACCGCAATCCAGCGGTGATTTACATCTTCAATGGAGTTCTCAAGCTTTTCAAGCCAGGGTTGTTTAACACCGATGGCCGTTCCACCGGACCCCCGCTGGTGCTTTGTTGGGATCCACACATGGGCCGAGGAAACCTGTCTGAGTCGCTTCAGAAGGTCTTCTCCGTCAATTTTAATCTCTTGAATGCATATAATGTCTGGTTTTAAGCTAATGTCGCGGAGCCATTGACCAATGATGGCCGCTCTTGAGGGGTCGGTTAGCCCCCTAGCATTTAGCGAGATGACAATCATTTTTGTATTGATCCCTCTTTGCGGGAGGGAGCCTTGTCTTGAGGAGGCTTGAAGAAGGAAAGTTGTGCCATAGTGAAGGCATCAAGTCAGCTCCATGGGCTGACTTTTCTGCGCACGAACAAGAATTGCGTCCCCATCTATGCCGTAGATGCCATTTTTATACATACACTGGATGTGCCCTTATGCAGCCTTGTCGCTTGGACTGAGAGCTAAATTCCCTGCTCACACTTGCTGCTACAGCCGAACACGTCTCATAGTCTTCATTGCCTCGATCAAATGCAAGCAATACAGCGTTGTTGTGATTCCCTCTCTCGCTTGGGCCATCGCCCTTTCAGTGTTGAATCCTATTGGTTTCACTACAGCCGTTCAAGCTCAAACACTATCCTTATTGCACGATCTTCAAGTGTGCGACTCCGTCATTGTGTAACAAGCGTTCAGTGGTCTTCACATGTGCTCCATCTTCTCCGTGCATCAAGAGTCTTCAGCTCCATCGTCTTCAACATCGAACAAACATGACTTCTCTGAATTCAGCTCCATCCTCTTCCGCCAACTATAGCTTTTTCCAGCTGCAGCACCATCTTAAACTCCTTCTTGTTGTTCTTGAGGTTGGATGGTTTAATGGACTATGGTAATCCTCTTGATTTAGCATTGTTAGCTCTTCTTGCATAGAAGAGTCAATGTTCGTTTCCCTTGGACTAGTTTTCTTGAAAAGTTGAGCTGTTCAATAACTACTACGACCATTTTAATTTCTTGAAAATATACAAGTTATTCCCTTAGAGACACACATTTTACAAAAGATTTCCTTTGTTGACCTTAATTAAGCTTATTTACTATGCGGACAACTAGGCGATAGTCATTCATAATACATCTTTGAGACCATAATTCATCAATCTTGAAGATGAAGTCACTTATTCTTTGGTTTGTTGAGTTTTTCGGGTTGTTAATCTTGTTCTTGCGCTTTATTTTTCTTTCATTATTTAAGGTTTACCATAATCTTTCTAAACATTCCCGCTCCTTGTTAGAGGTGTGTTTCCTACTAGTTTGGTGGTACAATATAGCTTTATATCTTTCTACCTTTGAAATGACCCAAAGAATTTTACCCATGATGAGATTAGAAAGGCTACTAATTATATAATTGCTCTTCTTTAATTTATCAATCTAAGCATTAATATCAGAAATTTCTTCTAGACTAGGTTTCAAAGCTTTTTTATTCTCCACGTTCAAATAATTGAAGTCATAGAAGTACGAAGAACACCTTCCTCATCAATTTTCAAGTGATTGATGTTATCGAACCAAATTTGATGCCCAATGCTATCCCAATTCACTTATTTTCTTCAGGGTTTTTTTTTCTTCTTCTTCACTTCAACACAAGATTTCTTCCAGCTTTGGAAGCCCTTCTTCATTTATTCAAACTCCTAATCTAGGTTGTAATACCATTCATGGAAAAGGGGGCCTCCAAACTATGACAAAAAGTCAATCTTTCCTCTTAACGATCCTCTCACATAGTAGCACAATCATTGCAAAAATTTCACTTCTCCAAGTTCACTTAGAGATAGTACCTGAAAATTTTATTTAGACAAGTAGAATGTTTGAGCTTTTAAATTAAAAGCTTGAAATTACAAGAACTGAATTCTAGAGTTTGGCACAAATATTTTCTCTAAGATAGGTGTCAAAATATTCACAATCATCCAAGTTGAAAGTACACGAGGTTGAAAATTAGTTAAAAAACGAACGATATATTGATTCCCAATATCAATACAAAGCAATGTAAAAAAACGTAGCATACTAAATAATCGCCTACGTTGAAAAGGATACAATCAGACTTCGCTACCTACGTCTAGAGATAAGGAAGTAGGGGCCTGCTCGAGATAGGGTCAAAATTAAAATGCATTAGCTAACTCAATGTTCCCTGTTATGTTGGGCCAAGATCGAAGGCACTCGTTATCTGCTTCTAACAATGAAACTGTGCGTTTTACTATCCTCTCTAGTCCGGTGCCAATTTTTGATAAAATGATGCTCACCAAAACAATATATGGCTTAACCACAAGGTAAAAAATAAGAGCACCCCCTTGATTGAAACTATATAAATATGGGCAAATTTCTCTAAGTATATCACATTATAATTATAAATATTTCGCTGAATTTTGGTGAGAACTTCCATTTGAGATATAAAAAAAATGTCAAATTTGAATGATAACTCCCATTTGAAACATAAAATTTCAGGTGAGTTTTTGTGATAACATCCCTTAAACCTAAAGAAGTGTTTGCGATATATATATATATATATATATATATATATATATATATATATATATATATATATATATATATATATATATATATATATATATATATATATATATATATGTGTGTGTGTGTGTAGTATGTATTATGTATGTATGTATGTATGTATGTATGTATGCACACACACACACACACACACATATATATATATATATATATATATATATATATATATATATATATATATATATATATATATATATATATATATATACATATATATATATATATATATGTATATATATATATATATATATATATATATATATATATATATATATATATATATATATATATATATATATATATATATATATATGTGTGTGTGTGTGTGTGTGTGTATGTATGTATGTATATATGTATGCATGCATGCATGCATGTATGTATGTATGTATGTATGTATGTATGTATGTATGTATATATATATATATATATATATATATATATATATATATATATATATATATATATATATATATATATATATATATATATATGTGTGTGTGTGTGTGTGTGTGTGCGTGTGTGTGTATGTCTGTGTGTGTGTGTATGTATAACTTATAGTGATAAATACTACTGATGAAACTCTTATGACTAAAAATGACACTAATACCAAACACATACCAAATATCTATCTTGTACAAGATAGAGACCAATAAATGATTGCACTTGTAACCATCTGTGTTTCCAAGCCTCACCAAGTGTAGAAAAGGGTAGCTTAAAAGAATGGTATCAAACCCATAACTCGGAACACATCTGAACAAGGCAGAATTCAAGTTATAAAAGCCAATGAAAGAGGTAAAGCAATCACGACATTGTAAAATAAAAAAAAGCCAAACCAACACACCCAAAACCCAAACGTACCGTACATCCATTTTGGACAAGTCAATTGTCAAATCAAACTTGAACTTATATTAAGCTAAGCTATTTTTATCTAGCACAATTGGAATCATAGGAAAGAAGATCACAAAGTTAACATCTAATTGTTTCACTATTTGCTATAAATTTTGGTTGGTTTGGACACAAACATAGAGGTTTTTAGAGTATCTTTTCTTTTATCTTTTAAGTTACCTAGTCTTGTTGTACCTTTACCTTCACCATTTCTCATGCTGAGATCATCCTAGGGAGTCCCTTTTTGCATCATTTTAGTTAGTTTCTTTTGATCCTACCTATTTAATTATTGAGAGAAAGTAGCATTAGCACCTTTATTAATTTCATGAACCATCTGATCATTTGTATGGTCTATAGAATACTGGTCTTCATAAATCTTTTTTTCTTCACTACCTATGTCCATCCATCTTCTTCTCTACTGGTTTGCATGTATTGCACATTTTCCTATTCATCTTCGCTCTGTTCATTTTCAGAGGAAACATTGGGATATTGTTATGTATATATATATGTACATATTGTTGTGTATATATTGTTAATATTCTTGTGTTTATATATATATCTTGTTACACACACACACACACACACACACACACACACACACACATATATATATATATATATATATATATATATATATATATATATATATATATATATATATATATATATATATATATATATATATATATATATATATATATATATATATATATATATATATATATATATATATATATATATATATATATATGTGTGTGTGTGTGTGTGTGTGTGTGTGTATATGTTGTGGTATGTATATATATGTATCTACTATTGTGTTTATATATATATATATATATATATATATATATATATATATATATATATATATATATATATATATATATATATATATATGTATATATATATATATATATATATATATATATATATATATATATATATATATATATATATATATATATATATATGTGTGTGTGTGTGTGTATGTATGTATGTGTGTGTATACATATATGTTGTGTTATGTATATATATGTATGTACTATTGTGTTTATATATATATACATATATATATATATATATATATATATATATATATATATATATATATATATATATATATATATATATATATATATATATATATATATATATATATACATACTGTTATGTATATATATTGTGTGTCTATTTAATGTTGTGTATATATTATTATGGAGATATACATATACTATTGTGTGTATGTACTATTATGCATGCTATTTATATACTGCTATGTGTATATATATACCCTTCTTGAACTCCTCTGTGTTGCTACTGCCCACTACCTATATTACAATGACCAAAAAGGGAATATATGAAGTACTTAGAACTTGATGTTTTTAGTTCAATCTTTGTATCTCCATCTTGATGTTAGAGACAATAACAAAATGTGTTTATAGCTATGCTACCTCTCTAAATCTAGAAATTTTCAAGAAATAGAGAAATTAGAGTTTTGAACTTCTTGTCATTGTAGCTCAGTGATGAGTAGCATCTCCTTTAATGTCAATCTGGGAAGACGTGAGGATGGTATGAAGACCTCGAACAAGTGTTGGCACAAGTGTGTGAGTGAGAAGCACACAAACATGCACACACACACACGACAAGACAAAGAGAGAGACAATGGAGTTCTTTAGATTACTCAAAAAGTCTCATACAAGTTCAAGTCTACAACAAGCTAACCCCCAAAATGAGCTCTCTAGCTCTTTTTATAGTTTTTGACTAGCTTTGGCCCTATCCAGACCTAGTATCCGGCCTAGTTAAAAGTTAGGTTCCAAGGCTTATTTGACGGCTCAAACGAAGTCTAAAAATTATGAAAATTGGTAGGATGATACTTCTAATACTCCTCAAGCTCGAGGACTCATCGGATTGAACAAAATGGAGTTGCAAAAATATGCAATGGTATTTACAATGGCTTTTAGTGATGAAAATCACTATTTTTATAGGGATTCCTTCTGAAAATTTGATATGTGTTCCTTGGAGCTCCCTATATGTTCCTCCTTCTTGTATGTCCACTTTGCTGATGTGTTCCTATACCTCATGCTTGATCTTGAGTGTCAACACTCCCCCCCCTCTCGAGTCTGTTGTCCCTGACAGACCCTTTGTTGTACTGGTTCTTCTAGGTAGTGCTTTGGGAGGTACAGTCCATTCTGTATGAACAAGAGCTGTCTATTGTCCAATTGTATTAGGGTCGGTTGTTCGGTTCTTCATTTGTCACTACAAGCCTTTGTAAGTTGCAGTCCCTTGGTATGTGCAGCTTTCTTGGATTCCAACATGAATGCTTCATTGTGATCCATCAATAGTTGCGAGCTTCGCAAAGGAGGGTATCCATGTTGCTTGTGAGAAACTACTAGTTTCGAATTGCTTTCTAGGTATGGAGGTTGTTCCATTGATGTCCTCTAGATCGTCCATAGATGATGTTCATAATAGTCATGCCAAGTACTCGTAACCCATAATGAATGATGGGTAAGTGTGTTTGTGCATGGGTTGAAGAAAATATGTGCCTTGTGCACGGCCTTGCAATGTAGCCCTATACATGCTTACTTGGGGAATGCATTATAAGAGACATGGTGCCAAAAACTTGGGTCTTGAGCAAATTGCTAAAGGGTACGCTGACGAAGAGGTTTCCTAATCATTTAGTGTTGTCATGATTCCCAAGCGAAGGATTCTTACCATGAAAGGTCGATCGATATTCTGCTCTTCGTGTTGTACTCCCCTCATAGTGATTGACCAATGGTGTATGTCCATCTTGATGCTACGCTGAGGAGATTCTTCTAGTGTATGGTCCTATCTACTTTCTTCAAAAGCAACATTTGCCAAATACTGAGAATTGAATTTCTTTACATTCAAGGATTTGTAGGGTACCAAAACTATCCCTCGCAGATATCCTCTTGGATGCTCTCGTACATATAGTGGTTAAGCATCGCTCAAGTTGTGGACCTTCAAGCTCTTCCCTCTTCTTTTTTTTCTTTTTTTTCTTTTTTTTTTCTTTTTTTTTAATTGTCACAAAACAAGAAGACAAAGGTTAGTATCAATAAAAATAGTTGACATATTGCAATGTGCTCTTGTGCTGGGGACTCTCAATGTGTCTATGCATGGCCATGTAATGTGGCCCTATATTAATGCGTACTTTGGAAATGCATGACCTAAATGGTGCAGAAGACAAGGTTGTGCAAGGAGCACATGGTTGTTGCTTGTCGAGGTCTTTGATGTTACTTGCTGATGTTGATGTTGTCTTCGCTGGGTGTATCCGTTGGATCTTGAAATGATGCAAGTAATCGATGGTTGAATGAAAACTGATCATTTTGCCTTTTAGGGATCCATTGTAGAACAATGTTCTGTCGCATATGGATGGCTTTTGGCCCCTTCATCTTTTGATGGTTTGTTGATAAGGTTAGTGGTTCAGTTGGTGCTTAGTGATTGTGCATGTAGTTAGTGAATGAAGAGTTCTCTATGCTAAGTGGAATTGTGCAATATGAGGATGATGCAGTCATTAGGTGGAGATGAATTTACACATTGGGGGTCGGGGGGTCTATTACTGTCCTATAGCTCAATGATTGCCTCTGTTTTGCACAAACCACGAGATTCCTCTCTCTGAGCATTCGCGTGGAGACCCATGTCCTTCGATTAGCCGCCCAGCTACGTAGTGATCCCCTATTTACGCTCTCTCTCTCTCTCTCTCCATAAAGATGAGCCTCCCCCACATGGCTTCACACATGGTGCCACATGGCACTCATGTGTGAGCCCATCTAATTACAAGGCTAAGAGGTGGTTCACACCTCTTCTTAGGGGTTACTCCATGTAACATTTTCCTTCCCCTTAGTTCCATTTTTGTCCTCAAAAATGGTATTGGAAGGTCTCAAAGAAAGAGATAAATAATAGTATCACCACTCCCACTATATCCCCATGTATATAAATACATGGTCCTGTCTCCGTGTTGTTTCCCCATATCCTTCCCCTTAGGAAGACACTTGGGAGGGTAAACTAAAACTGGGAAACCGTCTCTGAAGGGTGCTAACCCGCTCCCATGTGACACTATCTTCTGAACTATCTTTCCACTTTACTAGACACTCTTTATACAAGTGACTCCTCGTCCGTTTCTCTCGAGAGCGTAGTATGCTCTCAAGCTCATGTGGAATGGATTGAACAGAGATAGGCTCTACTACCTCACTATCTAGAATGAGGTTGTCAGATTCACCCAGCCTTTTCTTAAGTTGGCTAACATGAAAAACTGGATGGATTTGACTATTCTCTGGAAGTTGGAGCTGGTAAGCCATCTTTCCTATTCTCTTAAGTATTTGGAAAGGTCCACAATACCTAGGAGATAATTTTGGACAAGGTCCCGTCTTCATGGTTTCAGAACTAGATGGACCTCTAAGATAGACTTGCTCTCCTACCTCAAAGTTGATATCTCTCCTTTGAGGGTCAGCATAGGCTCTAGCTCTATCCTGAGCTCTCCTAATGCTGTCCTTAGCAAGCCTAAGCATATCGTTCATCTCTTCTAAGATCATAAGATCATAAGTCTTGTTAACTCCTGGGTGTCCCGCACTAGGTGTGTCATGACACTCATATAAAATATGCCGTCTCATCTCAACATCTCTAGGGACACACACCTTACCTTTATATAACAGATATCCATCATGGACACTGTAATTTTTCCACTTGAATCCTTCTTGAGTACCCGTCGATACTCCATCCTCACTGGAAACCTGTATATCACGATCCCCATTCTCTATGGCTTCCCAAATCTCGGAATATGCAGGATCAAGCCTACATTTTCCTCTAAGGGACTCAAGTAGCTCACTAGTGATTTGAGTAAAACTTAGTCCATTGAGCATAGGCATGCGGCTAAGTGAATCAGCCACTACATTAAATTTTCCCTTCCTATACCTAAGCTCATAATCAAACTCTTGAAGGGTCTCTGCCCATCGGGCCTTACGACCTTTAAGGTCTGTTTGATTAGAGAGCCACTTAATGCATGAAAATATACATCAGATGCGCTGTCTGTACAATGCTCCATATCATGACTATACAATATCTGATGTATATTTTCAAAGCATGAAAATATACATCAGATGAGCTGTCTGTACAATGCTTTATATCATGACTATACAATAAAAACATGTCCTGTACATGTTGTGAATAACAGAGACTATACAACTCTAATGATGAAATGAGAGGTGCACTAGGTACATCTCTCTCTCCCTGAATACAAACTTTACTTCCATTCTTTTCAAACTCGAGTGTGTTGTTTTGATAGTTGTGTTTAAGTGTGTCTCCCAACCCCCATAGCCACTCTCTTCCTAAGACTAGATATGTCCTCTCCATGTTCATAATTTGGAAGTCCATATAATCCGTATAATCCTGCATCTTGACTTCCAAATTGGATACCATAGTATCCCATATTCTTTTATCTTGCCCTTGCATCATAGATACAATGTATTTATGTGCACTAGGCTGCTGGGGAATCTTTAATTTCTTGAACAAAGCATAGTTGATGAAATTATGAGTGGCAGAGTCATCTATCATAACCCGCACCCTGGTCCCGTATACACTACCATGTAGCTTAACTAAGTCATGTGGTCCAAACTGCGGTGACCACAATGACTGAGTCAAACAACAGGTGTGCTCTAAATCCTCGTGCAACACCTCCACTCCCTTGCAGCTAGAGCTCCCATGAATAGGAAGGGTCTGCACTAGGTGGACTGCCTTTTTGCCCTTTTTGGGGGCCGTGCTAGACTCTGGTCCCTTTTTCTTTTCTTCCCCCTTCTTGAGTGGACACTTCCACTGTGAATGGCTAGGAGATAGGCACATAAAACACAGGTTCTCTCTTTTGGCCTTTTCAAACTGGTCTGCGGATAGCCTAGGCCCTTGTGATCTTTGTTTTTTAATAAAAACTTTGTTTTTTAATACAAACTTTGTTTTTTAATAAAAACTTTGTTTTTCCCAAAAGGCAACTTCTTCTTGAATTTAGTCGTACTAAGAGGCTTGAGGGGCTGATCCGTTTCCATATGAGTATACTGAGGACGGTTATGGTCCTCATATATCTATGCATATTTGATCGCCTCCTCAAACGTTTTAGGCGCATTCCTTCTGACTTCCCTCTTAATGGCTTTGTCTAAGCCCCTAACAAACCCTCTGGTCTTCTGAAAATCATCTAAGCCCTTAAGTTTCAAGATGATCTCTCTATAGTGGGATAGGTAGACCGAAAGAGGCCTACCTCTCTGTGTAATCCTATCCCACTCATCCCAATTCCTCTCCTCCTCGTTCTCAGGAAGAAACTCTTTTAGAAAAAGAGTCTCAAACTGAGTCCAGTCAGTAGGGATAGAGTTCGCCTCTTTAAGACTCATCCACCACTTATAAACACGCGGGCCGAGGGAGAGACTCACCTTTAGCACACGATACTCAGGTGGGGTGCCCTTCAATTGATGCAAATCATGCCACTTTTGTAAAAAAGTGTAGATTGCATCCTTATTCCTATCTCGGTCATCCCCCATAAAGGTAGGTGGCTTCAAGTCTTTCAGGAGGGGAGCTTCCCTAGAGCTCTCTCCTTTATGCTTACTATGAAGAGAAGTCTCTTTCCTAGTAATCTCTAGAGGAATAGGGGGAGTCTCTCTTTCCTTCTTAGCTAGGAAAGAGGTGACACTAGTCTCAAGTGAGATCATTTGAGACTTAAGCTGCTATATAAGAGATGTGATGCTACCCAAATCTTTCTCTAATTTAAGGGTTTGCTCTTTCAAATCAATGAATTGGTCATGAGTGACAAATTCATCTATAAGCTCTTCATAAGTGTACTACTCTTCCTGTGAAGGCTCTTTCTCTTCTAGGTTCTCTTCTATTTCTTGCCCTAATTCTACTTCTTCCATTCTAGAATCAGGGTCCTCTAGTTGCTCTTTAGGTGGAGAAGTGGTCTCAACTACTTGTTTGCCTTTAGTTTCCATGTTTAAGTTCCCTTCCCCCATTTGCTAACTAGAGTGTATGAAAATGAATGGAAGTAAAGTTCAAATATGCAAGAAGAAGAGAAATATATCACAAGAGCACTTCCCTGTTACAAAGTAGAGCTGCGGAAGCGAAATCCAAGTGGTCCTTGATGCTTCAAGCCGCTGATTTTGAATCCTTGCCAGGCCCAAAAGAAAATTGGAAATGTCCACTTGTTCCGGGGAGGTTCTCAACACCATAAACCATCCAAAACAATGCCAAAAACACGTGGGAAAAGCCCCAAACGGGCAAACTGAATGAAATTGAGCAATTTGAGAGATATAACAATCCTCGCCAGTGCACGAATTGCTGCCCAGCAACTGTACTTCAAGAATTTGAGACTACCCCAAGTGAAAAAAGTGGATTTGGAGTCCGGATGACGAAAAACTAGGCCCGGGAGTGGCCGCCTAGTTCCTGCGGAAGCGCTGCAGAGAGATTTTGGTGGGGTAAATCTCGTCCAAATCCAACAACGATGGTTTTTTAGCGAAGCTTAGGAGTGTAGCTTTGAAACATGACCAAGATTTTAGAAATCCGATATCGTATGAGGAAGCTATGGTGCGGGGAAGTCGGGTATGTCACCGATGTGAAGTGAAAAACCTCATTTTCATGGATGGAAGACTTAGAGAAGCTCAAAACTGAGGAATGGAAGCTTCTTTCATCAAATCCAACACCCCCATCCCATAACCACAGCCCATATTACATTTATGCATCATCATTTGGCCAATGTCTCAATCCATAGCATAAAATTTGCTCTTCGACCTTCAAAGAAATACCGAATTCTCCCCAATTTGAGTTTGGTATTGTTGGTGACTTCGAAAATGACTCAGGATGGCCGCCAATAGAGTCTTCTTATCCCATATGCAGAGTCGAAAGCAGTGGGCATGAGTATATATGTAAAGTTAAAGTGCCTCTTCTCTCATCCTAGAGAGGGGCTTGAGAGCAAGAGGAGTTCCTCCTCTCTGGCATGTGCAGTCAGCTGGAGCTGCTACTGCCGCCGTCCGCGGGCATGTGACACCTCGATATGCGTGACTGATCACTCCCGTTGCGTGGCGCGTCCGTCGCCGTTCCCTGGCTCGGATACCAATGTCCTATAGCTCAATGGTTGCCTCTGTTTTGCACAAACCACGAGATTCCTCTCTCTGAGCATTCGCGCGAGCACGGAGACCCATGTCCTTCGATTAGCCGCCCAGCCGCGTAGTGATCCCCTATTTACTCTCTCTCTCTCTCTCCATAAAGATGAGCCTCCCCCACATGGCTTCACACATGGGTGCCACATGGCACTCATGTGTGAGCCCATCTAATTACAAGGCTAAGAGGTGGTTCACACCTCTTCTTAGGGGTTACTCCATGTAACAATTACAAGCTTTCTGTTGCCAAACATAATGCGTGGCATTACAAGTTGACCGCCTGTGGGCTATGGGAGACTTTACATGAGCATCTATTTGAAAATGAGGCTGTTTAGGGACCCATTTACAAGTGATTCTGCTCGTGTTCATGGATGAATATGTGTTTGTGCATGACGAGTGAGAGTGGGTATCAGTTGTTTGCATGAGTGACCCATGTTGGACATGGTGTGCTTTATGTGTGGCTTTTTGAGCCCGCAAGCAATCCTTAGGAACCCAAATTTGTCTTGATTGTGGGTCAACCTTCATCGATTTCTTGGGTACCCAGATAGACTTCATTTTCACATAAGAATTTTTGAAATACTTCTTATTAGTGTCGTGTCTTTGATCACTAATATGAAGTTGAGCCAGTGCTTGTGATTGGACCGCAACAGGTTCATCACCTTTTCGTACCCAAACTTGTTTTGGTGGCTGAGACACCGTGCTTCGTACTTTCTTTTGGCTTCGAGCATAGGTCATCTGCTTCTTTTGCATTTGATCCGCCTTTGGTTGCCGTATCCCTATGGCCTTTGGAAAAGAAGGGAGTTCCATCGTATCCTTGAATTCTTTGTTGAAACAATCATCCCTCTATATCACATAGTTTTGGACAAGAATAGCATCGTCATTTTCATGTGTACTCCTGGAAGGACCGGGAGTTGGTGCTTTTCCTAGTTCCTTAAGTGCATTATTTTCTAACTTTGTCACAATGCGATTCTGATTTACCCAGACTTGAACAAGTCCACTTCTTAGGTTTAGGTTGACTGCATGATCATAGATCCAGTCTTGACCCAAGACAAGAGGCTCAGTGAGGTCCTCGTCTTGACACAGTAACGCCTTAACTATCATAAGAACATCTTGAATGTAGAGGGGAAGTTCCACCTCGCCCATGCAAGGGGTTTCCACACCTCCCAATCCTATAAGGTATGCCTCTATAGGTTTCACATTTAATTTCAACTCTTGACAGTAAGAAAGTCTAACCGCACTAGTGGCTGCGCCTGAGTCAGTAAAGGCCCATACTGTCCTTGCACTATTTCCTTGTCCTACCTCTAAGGTCACAAAAGGACGTCGGTCAATTATTCTATGGGAACTTACACCTGAGACTTCACACATAGCCATATGATATACTAGAGCTACATAGGCATCTATCCTAGGCTGATCCCTACTCTGTCTTCTCAATTTCATCTTTGGATGCATTCCAATGCCTCCGCCTGTGCTTCTTCTCGAATTCGCTTTTCCTCTTCTTTACGTTTCTTTGCAGTATTGAGACGATTTAACATCTCCTCTGTGAGGGGTTCCTGATATAACTTGACTCTGCATCCACTAATGTAACTTGGTAGGATGTCGCCTTCTAGAGTGGCTAGTTGAACTGCTCCACTTGTGGAGATCCTATTGATAATCATTGCTCCATAGCCTCTCTTCTCTAACTTTCTTGCATGTTGTTTCAGGGTGTATACTAGAACTAGGTCTCCTGCTTTCAAGCCTTTATCCTTCACGTGGGCGTCGAAGTATGCCTTTTGTCTCTTCTTAGCTTCATAAATTCCTACTTTAGCTCTTAATCTTGTCTCACCTAGTCGTTCAAGATCAAAGATTCTTGAAGAGAGTTCATGCCCCATCCACTCATGTTCCTGTGCTACTCTCAGTGTAGGTATCAAGAAGTCCAATGGTAGCACTGCATTTTGTCCAAACACCATCTGAAAGGGAGTGGCTTGGAGTACCATTTTATAGGCGCCCAAACAGCATGGTGTAGCTGTTTGTCCCAATCAGAGCATTTGTTATTCACCAATTTGGTGAACACATTGCATAGAATCTTATTGGTGCTTTCGGCTTGCCCATTAGCTTGTGGGTGATAGGGGGCAGACTTCTTGTGTACTACCAAGAACTCTTGGAAAAGATTTTCAATAACTTCATTCAAGAAGTGAGTGCCTCTATCACTTACTAGCTCGATAGGTAGCCCGTATCTAGTGAACACATTCTCAAATAAGAACTTAGCTGTCATTTGAGCATCGCTCTTCGTGGTGGATTTTACTTCTACCCACTTGGTTAGATAATGAGTGGCCACAATAATGTATTCAGCATGGGAACCCTTAGCTGGGGTATTAATAGGACCAACAAAGTCTATTCCCCACTTAGAGAATGTGCGTCCACCCATCATAGGTTTCAATGGCATCTCATCTTTGCGTATAGGATATTGAGTTCGCTAACAAACATCACACCTCTTCACGTAGGTATGTGCATCCATGTGAAGGGTTGGCCACCAAAGACCTGCAAATAGTATAGCCTTGATCACCCGATCTGGTCCAAAATGTCCTCCTACTACACCTTGGTGAGCAGTTTCCAAGATCTTAATATATTCACTCTCATGAACACATAGTCTTAGGTAACCATCTTTACCACATTTGTATATATTATCTCCAATGAGAGCATAGTCTAGTGCCTCTTGTTCTAAGCTTCTCTGCCTAGCCAGGGTCATATCTTGAGGGAATGTTTTCGTCCTCAAGAAGGCTACTACTAGTTCACTCCAATATGGTATTAGAGACATTTGCTACAGTGTAGCGTGCTCCACAGGTGGTTTAATATGACAGACTGGGCATTCTTTACACAACTTCTGAACATATGCTTCCATAGTAGGCCAATGCACTTCGAGTCTCCTTAGTGTCTGTAGGGTTCGTTGCCTTGAGTAATATTGCTCTAATGCACCTACATATGCTAATTGCAACCACTTAGCATACTCATCCTCTTCCACACAACAAGCCAATATCCCTTGATTTGTATCCTTGTACACACTCCGTGCCATGATATGGTACTTTTGAGCTTTTACTACCTCCCTATCTTGAGTATTTATTACTGGGTGGTTAGGTCCATATGTCAATACTGGCACTAATGGCTTAGCCCACTAAGGTACAACTTCCAAATTAAACAGGTAAGCATCAGGAAGGTCATCTGATACTCCTTGTGGGGCCTCTCCAGAGGTGAGCCTAGAGAGATGATCTACTCTCAAGTGAGTCTTGCCTTTCCTCACCACAACCTCAAAGTCATATTCCATTAGTAAGAGAAACCATCTTACTAATCTGCCTGTGTTGCATGGCTTGTTTACCAAATACAACAGTGCTTGATGATCAGTAAAAAAATTAAACTTATTTACAAGAAAATAATATCTAAACGTTTTAACCGCATATACTATGCCTAATCCTTCTCAGTGGTCGTATAGTTTCGTTCAGCTGCATTCAATTGCCGACTAGCATAGGCAATTAGAAGATCCAAATTACCTTCACCAGTAGGTTGTGCAACCACACATCCAATAGCATAATTGGATGCATCTATGTGAACATGGAAGAGCTTATTCCAATCTGGTGTGGTCAGAATTGGTGTTGAACATAATCACCATTTAAGCTCATTGAAGGAGTTTTCACGTTCTTTAGTCCATTCAAAGTTAGTCAAAAGTCCGTACAGAGGCTTTGCAATGATGGCATACATGTGTATAAAACGTCGGTAATAATCACAGTGCCCCATGAAAGATTGCACTTCCTTGACATTCTTTGGCCTAGGTAGCTCTACTATAGCTTTCACTTTCTCCTCATCTGTGGATATGCCATTCTTTGACACTATGTGTCCTAGAATCTTGCCTTGCTTGACCATGAAAACACACTTTTCTGGGTTTAGGCAGACTTGATATTCTCTACATTTGTCAAAGATTTGTCTGAGTTCAAGTATATGTGTATGCCTAATGTTGGAATGAGCATAGAGATCATCAACATAGACTTCCAAATTCTTCCGCAAGATTTCTTTAAACACATGGCACATCAGCCTCTGAAAGGTAGCGGGTGCATTGGTGAGACCAAATGGCATCACCCGAAAAGCAAATATGCCCCACTCTGTGGCAAAAGCTGTCTTATGCTGATCTTCCGGAGCAATGGCTACCTGATTGTAGCCAGAAAATCCATCAAGGAAACTGTACACTTCCTTGCCTGCTACTCTTTCTAATAGATGCTCAGTGATAGGAAGCAGATAGTTATCTCGAATAGTGGCTGCATTAACCTTCTTCAAGTTAATTCGGACATGTAGCTTTCCATTCTTCTTGGGCACCACTACAATGGGTGATACCCACTCAGTGTGCTCAATTTCATAGATAAATCTAGCTTCAACCAAGCAATCTATCTCTTCCTTGATCTTAGCAGCATAATTATCGTTGTATGTGTATGGCTTTTGTTTAGAGGGTCTGGCATCTGAGGTCATGGGGATAGTGTGTGAGCATATGTCTGGATCTACTCCTTTCAAGTCCTTGTAACTCCAAGCGAATACATCTCTGTATTCCCTTAGCAGTGCTATCAACTCTTGCTCTTCTTCTTCCGTCAGGTCGTGTCCAATGTAAGTGCATCTCTCTTCTCCCTCTTCTATGGCTACAACTATTTTCTTGGTGGTTTCTTTGTTATCATAGGCCTCTCCTGATTGCACCTCACCTTTAGGCATTCTTTTCATGACTCATCTATCGTCTATCTCATATTTTTTAAAGTTTTTAGGGACCTCAAACAAAGATTCTTCTTCCTCTGGTGTGACTTCTTTCTTCTTCCTCTTCTTGCCTTCGTTCTTGGGGGTTACTTGTGTGGCTAATCTCACTCATTTGTAAGTTCTTCATGCCTCTAAGGATGAGCCTCTACTTCATAGAAATACTCCTCTTCTGATGCAAAAGGTGAGTCCATAATGATTGACTCTAGATCGGAGTCACTTGCATCCTCAAATGCATCAGTGCTAGGTTCACATTCTTCAATTATTGAATCACCCATAATTCGCTCTATTGTGAATACTAAAATGTCATAGCCATCCTCGTCATAGTGGGGTATCCATTGTTCTTCATTGATGGCTACGCCCATTTTTGTTAGAGTTTTCGCCCAATGGTGAGGTTCAAACTCTTCGTCACAAAATACTACAGGTGCATAGGCTGGGTCTTGAATTGATCTATGGGTTTCCGTCGCACCTATCTCTCTGGCTCTTTCTCTCTTCTCTTCTTCTAGTGCTACTTTGCACATCCATAAGTGAGTGTCTTCATGCATCCATGAGGATCCTGATCCTATGGATTGCACTGACTCAGTATCATCTTTGGCTCTATGGATGGGATTCCATTGGATGGGAGGGACATCTCGATGAGAGTAATCCTTGAGATTAACTTTGGTCGTGACACCTAAGTGTTGCAGATACAAGGAATTGGTTCCCCAATCCTGTACCACTTGCAACTGTCGCATAAATGGTCTTCCCAAAATCATGTCATAGGCATGATTTTTGCTAAAGTCACATATAGCAAAAGTATGCTCAAACTTAACACCACATGTAGTGAGAGTTATTCCTTCTAGCAGTCCTAAGGGTCTCTCAATGTGACCATTGGCCATCTGCAATTTCATTCTTGTGGGCCTGAGCGAGGGCTTGCCCCAACGCTTCCATAGGGAAGTGGTAGCAATTGCAACTCCTACACCTTAGTCTAGAATGGCCTTGGTTGTGTATCCTTGATGGGTAATGGGAAGATAGGTGTTTTCTTCTTCTCCTTCACTCATGTCTCCTATCTTGACCAAGGGTATTTCGAGCACTGTTCTATGAGATCCTACCTGGGAACGAGGTTTTGCTACCTCTGGCACTTGATTAGCTACATGTTTCCATAGTTCTGGCATAACCTTGAGTAGCTCTTCTAAAGTGAGATTGCACTGCACTTTAGTATTCTTTACTACCTCCGTATTCCTAGGTATGACTGAGTCTTTGTTTCTTACCATGACCGTGGGTGCTCTCATGCAAGTAGACTTAGCTTCCCATGGGCCTATGAAATGGGGTAGTTCCTGTAAGGAATTAGACTCAATTCTAATCTCTCATCGGATTGGGTACTCTCCTGCTCCTCATAAATAGAAGGAATGTCTTGTGGGAATTGATCATGTGCGTCATCCACAAGTTCAATGGGAGGAGGGACTTCACTTTCTTTAGCCCATTTCTCTTCTTGAATCTCTCATAGGAACTCTTGTGAATACCGATTCATAGAAGAAGAGGTGTCTAGTTCAGTGGAATTAGGCACATAAGCTTCATGGGGAGGAATGCTTATTCTTTCACTTGCCTTGTCTCTTCCTTGGGAGGTGGCTTCTTTATCAGATCTTGCAATTATACTCTCTAACCTCTCCAACAGTCCATCAAAGTGCAACTGTGCCTTAGTTGAGCAAGAGTAGTTGAAGAGGCGGCTGGCTTCAAACATGGACTGAGCCAACGCTACCATTTTAGCACAAAGCTTGGTTCTCTCTATCTCTAGATCAGCTCTAGGGTAGCATTTGTCATGATCTATCACGTTTGGCCCTTCTTGGATTCTGGCCTGATATACCTTAAGCATCATGTCTATGTCCTCAGGAGTGGGGTCAACTAGAACTGATCCTACTCTAGGGGGTGGTGGGATCGTATGTTGTGGGTTGAAAGGTGGCGGATTAGGTGGTGGTAGGGATGAAGGTGATGGTGGTATGTGAGAGTGTGTTTGAGAGGTGAGTTCTACAATTTTGGCCTTTGTTTCTCTTATGCTCTCTTCTAATTTGCTCATCTTCTCAGACCATTGTCTTTTCATCCTTTCTCGGTTATCTTTCTAGGCTCTCGTCAGTTTCTTGGTTACGCTCTCAGTTTCACTAACCTCGACACTTTTTTCTGGGCCCAAACCTTGGTTCTGCTGCAAAGCCTGAGCTCTGGTGACCACTTGCATAGGTGCAGTGGAAGTTACACTTCCTGTTGAGTGTACTACTAACCCAATAACATTGATAGGAGTGATTTTTGGCATATTATTGGGATTCTTTGGACAATCTCGTAAGAGATGCTCCTTTCCACAATCTTGACAAAAGCCTTGAATTGTCACCGATTGGGGTTGCATAGGTTCAGGTATATGGCAATCACGAATGATCTCCCTAACCTCAATAGCATGGTCCTCTAGGAAATGGGGGTCTCACCTGTCTAGGTTGGGGTCTAGAGTTGGGGTTTGCATACATGATATTTGCATAGTCTAGCTCCCAACTAGGTTCACTCGTATCTTCAGAATAATATGACTCATTATGCTCATGTGACTGCATGTAGTAAGCCTGTGGACTATCCATGTGAGTAGATTCAAAACTATGATCACTTGGGTCACTTTCCGAAAGCAATGGTGTCACTCGCACTATGGCTCTATTCAGGTTCTCTTTTGCAGGTGCGTACTTTACTGGAATCACATTGGCTAGGGTTGGAGGTTGTTGAGCTAACACAGGCTGAGGCCTTTGTTGGTTTTGGTAGGGTTGCTGATAAGGTTGCTGGGGTTTGCCATATTGTTGTGGTGGGTACTAGTTCTAGTATCTTCCTTGTTGTGGATATGGTTGTGGGTATGGTTTCCTAACTACTTGCTTATTGTATGGGCAATCTTGTGCGGTGTGATAAGTGTATCTCTATTCTATGGTGTAGTATTGGCTACTAGGATTCACTTGGGGTTGAGCCATAATGGGACATACGTTTGCCATATGGTCACCTCCACAGGTATAACATCTTTTCAATGGGGCAAAATTTGGTATTTGTTTGCTCGATACTCCTAATTTCTGAGCTACCTTCTTTGCAAGCTTCTCAATAGATGTGGATTGCGTGGAAGTGAGGCTAGTAGAACTATCTGAATCTTTGTAGATTTTTGAAATCTCTAATTCCTCCCCTAGGTTATCCTCGATGTCAATGCACATGCGTATGCACTCTTCTATGATTCTTGGGTCCTTCAAGTACACATATGATCTCAATTTGGTACTCAACAGTCCATCTATGAATAAAGTCGCTTGTTTGGCTGGTGTGGGTAACTCAAGAACAGGACATCTCTCTAGATATTGCCTAAATCTTCTTCCTGCAAGTCTAACGGTCTCTTGAGGTGTCTGCTAAAAGCTATGAATCAGTGAGGAAGTATTATGCCTTATGCCACTCTTGGAGAATTTAGTGACAAAAACCTCTAGGAGTTGGTCTATGTTCCTAAACTGTCTCTCATTTAGTGGTTGAAACCATGTGAGGGCTATGTTCCTAAGCGTTAGACCAAAGGCATTGTATTGGGTGAATAGTTCCTCCACTTGTTCAGCTCTCAAGACTTGCCTAAACTCGGCCACATGATCATATGGGTCTCCACTACCATCGAAGTACTTCTTCATAGACTTAACCAATTGGGTGGGCCTCAAGGTTCTAGTGTGTTCTCTAGACCTTGGCAAAGGAAAATCATCATCATTTCTTTGGTTTCTTGGGGCTCTAGGTCTCTCAGTTTCCACTCTATCCATCTCTGTTCTCATCCTTTCTCTTCTCAAGGGATTAGCAAAACTTACTTCAGGTTTATCTCTACTCTTTTCCCTCTGAGCTCCATGAGCTTGGGATGTTCCGACTCCTTGGTGGCCATAAGAGACATTAGATCTTGGTTGGGGAAAAATAAATTCTCCCTTCCAAGTGTATGCATGCCTACCATGCTCTATGACCACAAAGATCATCTCTGAAGTATTGTCTAGGTAGGTCACTTTTCCTGGGCCATCAGGATCGTTAAACTCATAGATTTTGATCATCCCTACCTCATTCGATTGATCAGGCTTATACCTCCAAAAGGCTTCATCAGTCTCTCGGTTTAAGAGCAAATCAATAATTTGGGTGACTGGTTACTACGTATATGGTTCCTTCTTTGTCCACATATGCTCCATTTTCAAACTTGACTACTAGATGCTCTCAATGGACCAAAGTTAGCTCAAGATTTGAATTCAATTGACACAACAAATTATGTTCATTCATGCAATTCTGAGATCAATTTGTACTTTGGTCTTTATGGAAAACAATCCTAAAGACCCCCCAGTTTTCTTCCCCTAGGGTATGGTCAACTTCAAAATACTATGTCTAATAATCCACGTATTAATTTTGGTAGTACTCCCCACGAGCTTTCCAACAAACCCAAAATCACAGCAAACGGATTTCGTATGAGAAAGTTATGCTAGTTCAGGGTTTTGGGGCTACAATAGGGTTAAAACAGGCTAATTGGCAAACAGGATTTCTCGAATTACTTGCAAAGCGGCCTCACAATGCTCTGATAACCCTTAATGTTTCCCAAATATTAGCCAAAAAATAGACCAACTATCTCTTGCCCTAAAAAATGCCGAATTTTCTCGTCAATCGCGATCTAGCGGTCTGTCGATCGTGATTGATATGTAAGTCATGATCGACGTGTCGGTCGCGATTGGCAGGTCCATCGTGGCTGTGAATTGCGATTGATGGGTCAATCACGATTGACATGTGGCCCAAAATTTTTTGTCAATCCTGGTCAAACAATCTTTGAATTTTGATGATCATGATTGACAGGTCCGTCACGGCTGTCAATCACGATTGATGGGTCAGTCGCGATTGATGGGTCAGTCGCGATTGATGGGTCGATCGTGATTGACATGTGGCACGTGCAGGCTCTCTCGGTCATGGTCAGTCGGTCGTTGACTCTGTCGGTCGCAATCGACGTGTCGGTCGTGATTGACATGTCCGTCGGCAAGTGTCTGTTGTTGTTTGTCAGTCGCGATTGACATTTCAATTGCGATTGAAAGAAAACTGAGGAATTTTAAAATTTTAAACACACTTTTGGAATGCTCTAGGCCTACACATCATGTTTATGTACTTAGTTTAGCAATTTGATCAATCTTTTTGTCAGTCGCGATTGACAGGGGTCAATGCCTCGGGACCTGCAGAGTCAAAAATGTCTACCTGCTGAAGCTAGTGTAGCTGCTGGGGATGCTGATTCCTACAGAAAATCTCAAAAAACACACAAAAGCACCAGCACCAAACGCTCTCTCGCTCTCTCTCACAAGTGAAATGAGGGGAAATGGTATGGGAAGTGCGATATGACCAAAAAACTGAAAATGTCGTGATGATGGAGATGGAGGTGGGAGATGGTGATGATGATGATGGTGATGAAGAGGATGAAGAAAACAAGAGAAACTAGATAAAAGTGAAGAAAATACCTATAACTCCAACGTCTCAACTCTACGTCTTACCATCACATGCTCGTCCTCAAAGCTCGATCCCCGGCAACGGTGCCAAAATTTGATGTAGCTCAGTGATGAGTAGCACCTCCTTTAATGTCAATCCGAGAAGACATGAGGATGGCATGAAGACCTCGAACAAGTGATAGCACAAGTGTGAGTGAGAATCACACAAACATGCATACACATACACACACATACGCACACACGGCAAGACAAAGAGAGAGACAATGGAGTTCTTCAGATTACTCAAAAAGTCTCATACAAGTTCAAATCTACAACAAGCTAACCCCCAAAATGGTCTCTCTAGCTCTTTTTATAGCTTGTGACTAGCTTTGGCCCTACCTTGAAGACACATGAAAGATGAGAAAATATCCCTATCTCCAACCATATGCTTGCATGTGCTCCCCTTGATCTTTTCTCTTACAAGAGAACCCCATACCACTGTATACAAAAGGGTAGAGAACATGTCAAGCTAACCCATCCTAGCTCCATGAAGCTCTAATAATTTTTTGCATGTTGATTTGCCTCATTCCTTGAGCAGAGACATGCTTTGATAAAAACATTAACAATATACCATGATCCTCCTCCCTAACAAGACAAAACGGAAACCATACTCTAACCCAACCATGTAGCCAAATGTTCTCATCCCTAAACCTCTGAACCTACAGCCAAACATGTGGTCATCACCAAAAGGGCCAGCATCCCATACCACCACACCAACAATGTAACACTTGTATAAGTGACTCTATCAAGAGCTAAGAGTCCAAGTGCCTCATATGACGAATGAATTATTCTAATAATGTCACCACTACATTAAGTTGGAAAAAACAATTTTATCAAACCACAAGACAAAAACCTGTTTGGCACGGTTTTAGCGACCAAGTAGTACCTTTGGAAGTACTAACCCATACACATGACATTTACAAAATTCAATGTAATATGAAAATGTGGAATGCTTGAATATTTGCATAGTGGATGATTATTCATGAACAACCACATAAAGGTACAAATGTAAGAGCCAATTTACTTGATTCATAGCTCCAATAATCATGAAAATGGAACCATCAAACGAAAAACTTTATTGATATACTATTCACAGACCTTGCTGCGCCATGTAATAGTAGAATACTGTAAGATTTGCACACCATTGGACACACAAGTTAATATAAAATAAAACAAGTAAAGACCTCCTCAACACATCCACTGGAAAATACATTCACCAATAAAAAAAGGCTCATTGGAATTTTGTCACTAGACTTGACATAGTGAAGTAGAACATGGGAACGTTTCACATGTTTGTACTTATTCATTTCAATATTCAATATAAATGATCATTCATCACTTCATATCTGTGCAGCATGTGCTTTCGCCATAAGTTTCAAAGTGAGGTTTCAATGCATCACAAATCCATCCACATAGTGTAGCGACAATTAAGCAATGCCATATGACGATATAGTCAGTCATTGAGAATAGCTAATGAATTTTCCAACACTTGAAGGCCCTCCAACAATGTCCATCATCCCATTGAGCTTACGAATATGCCTCTCGCTGACAATGTTGGTGCACGTTATGTAACTTGCTTCTATCTCTGAGTTATTATCACCTTTGCTACAATATTGGTGAGGGGGTTCAATTCCCACTCGGCTGGACATTTCAAATTCCTTGTACTCTAAAAAAAAAATGATGGCAAAGTTGAACTCAAATCCCACACACTAAGATCTTACGTATGCCAAAGTAGAGCTTTGCCTTCACACTCTAAAATCATATGTATGGCGAAAGAGTTGTGCAGTCCCAACTAGGGTTTTTAAATAATTGGGCTATATTTATTTTCATAAGGTTATTTAAATATAAAATGTTTTATATCATATCTCATTAAATTTGCCTTTGGGTTAAATTTCGCCCCTTATTTTGTCCCTGCTTGACGACCTATGCTTTTTGTACATGATCAATGAGAGAGAATGGAGAAAGAGAGTAGATTCATGAGGGATATTGCAAAAAATTAAGGGAGGAGTGATCCGAATGACGGTAGGTTTAAAATTTTTCCTCATTGGTACAAAAGTAAGATTTTCTTATTTTTTCTACAATTGGCGCAATAATATCCTTACAGAAGAAATTCCAAAATAGAAGAAATGAGTACGAATCCCAACTATAATAGCAACAACAACAAGCATAGGAAATGATGCAATTAATGACATGCTTGTACACCTTCAATATATCGAATTTGTGAAGAGTAATCCTTTATCTAGTTTCAATCAATACTTTTGTAGGAAAGTGTACATTGCATCCTTGTTTTGGTTTCTATCATCTCCTATACATATAGGTGCCTTGAAGTCTTTAAGCAAAGGTGACATTCACATAACAACTCCTATTATCCAAATATGGATACCCAAAATCATGTGAAAAAGATCCGAAACCATAATGAAGTCATAGGTGATAAAATCTACGACTATAAAACCATGGAAGATACATAAATTCCCATCAATTGCTAATGATCAAACCTCACAAAATCACCCACGATCAAACTCTCCACAAAATCTTTGATGATCTCATCATTCTCAATCACTTACATAAAATTTATGCTGATAAGTGTGATGGCGTTCAAGTCCACACAAACATGATAAAATCAACCCTGATAAATCAAGGGCATTAAGATCATCCATTATGAAAATCAACACCAACAGAATCAGGGGTGATCCGTTATCAAAACATCATTGTCTCCAAGTTCAATGTTGAACTCGCATAGTTGATGAGAAGAAGAAGACTTATAATGAAAAAATTGGCCATATCTCCCTTGTTCTTCGTAGAAATCAAGCCTATGATGGCTCATTTTTGGAAGTAACAATAAGATCTATATGCCTCAATAGAAAAAAAAAATAAAAATAAAAACTTCAATAGCTTTGCATATAGTAGAAAAGAGATATGGCCTATCCATACTCATAGAAGATTAGAATAATTTGTAACCACGAGAAATGACCAAAATCACTTAGCCTTAAGATAGAAGAAACTTTTGGAAAGAAGTAGCAAGTCTCAAACATCACAAAGAATGCAAGAATGAGTCACAAAGAATCCATGAAATCTTGTGCATGAATTTTCAAGAAAAAAAATATGTCTTAGTAGCACTAGCAAAAAGTCCTTACAAGTAAGGGGCTCGCCATTTGATATTGGTTCTCTCTTGAATCACTATTTATTGCATTTGAAAAACCTAGAAATATCAAAATCTACTCTAAAATAGCTCTTCATTTGAGGGTTTTTGTGGGAAGACTCTTCTTGATTCTATAGAAAACAAATTGTGTTCATATATACAATTGTTTTAGTTATATCACTTGTGGAAAAACGTTTATGTGGCTACCATACTCTATAATAGTCTACGAATCTTAAATTGCACATGCATGATCATACATAGATTTTCCATAATCTATGAGCTTGTAGAACCCAAATTTTATCACCATCAAAGTGATCATGAAATATATACCCGTATGAATAGACATGACTACTAAGCCAATCTTGTCTTGTGCCGACATTGATAAAGGATTCTCATTTATCCTTAGCACATAAAAAACATATGATAATATGAATGCACTCTCATTAGCAAAAATAAGGATAATTTCTTCAACTCATATGATATAATAAGAGGAACTATTGGCATATGTGATATACCAACCGTTTGATTCAACCATTTGATAGTAAATTTCCACTCTTCATTTTGAACAAGACTACAAACTTGTTTTAGAACAAAATACTTCCACAATAGCCATTCGTATTGGTTTCTTCTTCACCTCCTTAACAAAAATATTTGCGTAGTTATTTATTGCATGATCATTGGCCTTATATTAATTGGAAAACTATTTTTGCTTGCTTGCTTTCTTCTCATCTTTGTTCTCCTTTGATTATGCAGCATTTATAGTTCTTTGCTTTCTAGAGGGAGGACTATGTCTACCCTTTTCCTTTTAACTAGCAACAAAATCTTGATCTAAAATATACATAACTGAGCTAATTTTTCTAGATTGATCCTCTTATAGGAAAGCAAAAAATAACTCATCAAATATTAGGGGATTTGTATTAAATTTCATCATTAACCAAAGAGTTGAACCAAAACTGTGATAAGAATCATGTAGCCCGTTAAGAGAAAACTATACAATTGAACTATTCAACGAAAGTTGCAACAAAAAGTTTACCTTTGAAATATAATTTTCCATAGAATCATCTTCATTCATATCTTCATTTTTCCACTATTTATAATGGTAAGCAATATGAACATGAGTTCTTGCATGATAAAATATGGCAAGAGTAACCCAAGCATCCTTAACTATTTTACATGAGCAAATATGATGGATAATGGCCTAATTTATAGAAAAAGCAATCAAGGCATGTGCTTATGTATCTTTTCGATCCCATAAAAGTCATTCTATATTGGTTAGGGGTATTCATGGAATTGGCATATATGCAAGACTACGACCACCACATGCTAGAGAGATGAATTTCCTAACCAAATGCCTCTATATATAGCTCTCTCTAGGGAATTGCCTTCTTGGGCAGCTGGACACTAACCATCCACGTGTTGGTCATGTAACTGCATGTGTGCCAAGTGTCTCAGTTAACTCAAGTTAACTCAAGTGGATGCTTCTAGAAGACTCTAGATCTCTTTGGGTAAAACACTCTCCCCATGTACCCCATGGGGATTGAACCCAAGACTTCATCCTTCCCTTTTTTCAAACTTAACCACTAAGCTAAGTGGGTCACTTGTTCACAAGAGCACATGACCTCCTAGTAAGTTTAGACTTGAGATCTTTGGTCATACATACAGGTGACCAAATGGTGTTCAATTTCAGATCCGTCTGAACCGGTCGGACCCATAGATCATATACTTTCTTTGTTACATTCTTTCCCCCTTGGAAAATATTTTCGTCCTCAAAAATAGAGCTATATACATACTGTAGACAACCCCCGAGCCTCATGTTCTAAAACTGGAAGAACATGGTCATGTTCTAAAACTGGAAGAACATGTCTCATCTATGTGGTGGCATCCCTACCTAAATAATTCAAAACACTCTCTTGCTTTGCACTTTGATAAACTGATCAAAGTACAAAGTAATGAATGAATAATAAGGGTGGATCCAAAAACATACCTGGATAATTCACAGTTTTTACTAGGTGCGATCTTAGCACAAACATGTGAACTAGATGGATTCATATTACTAGTTTATTTCTGGGCATTATTGGTGCATGGAATTAGTACCCAAGTCAGGATTCTTATCCCTCACAAGACTTTGAGAACTCTTGATTCACTTAGATTTGATTTTGGAAAACTTGAAGTTTGGTTGTCCCAAACATCTAACTTGGATGTTTTTACAATGGTTTACTCCTATCCAATAGTTACTGGATTTTTTCACCCGACTAGAGGACTACTTTGTCCTAATGAGTTTAAAAATCCTATATTAACTATAGGTGTGTGCCATTTATTTTGGATCAGCCATACTATAACTTGATCAATTCAAATCCAAAATGAAAAATTATCCAACTTAGGACACTTTTCTCAAAAAATTGAGCTAAAAGTTCTTGGGAATTGTCAATCTGATGAGCAATTCCTAACTTCCCTATTCTAGAGTATACTATACTCTAGGAAATCATTTATGCTATAACTTTAAGTAAATTTAAAAAAATAAGTCAACTTAGACTTATCATATTTTGAAGATTGAAATGTGTCTTGTATATAACATCTATATAGGATATTTAATTTAGTTATCTAGTTCTAACCGGCTAACCGTCAGCTTCCGCAAAAGGAATTAGATATTGTATTTGACTCAATTCTAAAAGATTTGGAAAGTGGAAAGAAAGAACTAAAATTTTGTACAATCGATTAAAAATTCTAAGAGATATTCTTGCTATGGGTCAAATTCTAGATGAATCAAGACTTTAACTTCTAGATCTATTTCAATAGGGTATTGAAACATTTTTTCTATCTTTAAGAGAAGTAAGCTGGATTCTCAAAAAGACTCAAAGAAAATCTAAAACATCATCCAACCACAAGATACTAGGATGGTAACCAACATCAGTGTGTCGACCCACTAAGGTTCTATTGATGAGTTTTTACTCAAGTAATGCTTCACTTGAGTCTAAGTTCATGCCTATATTCAATCTTTATGACTCCTTACTAGGAATGCAACTCGTATGCATTTCTTCAAGTCAAAGGATTGAATTTACCAAGTTCCACTAAGAACTTTTTGCTTGAGTTAGGTAGTTTATTTCCTAGTAAAATGGATCATTTCTATGTCAAAGTCCTACTTCTTTAGAAATTTATCAAATATTTTTGAATCATTGACACTTTATCTTGAAGTGTTCCATAATTCTAATAAGAACAAGTTTGAACCTTATTTGAAAAATAAGATCTTAGAAGTTACTTACTTTATATCTTCTGATTCCTTGATCTTGAAGTAGCTTGAGATCATACTTTTATCCTCCTTGAATTTAAGCTTTAATTTTGAAATTTAAATTCCCTTGAGGATCAAATCTAACTTCAAGATTCAGTTATAGTACTAGAAGATAATTATCATCCCATGGTCCGAGATCCCATACCATCTCTTCTACATCAATCCGAGTATAAAATCTGGTGTCCCATACCACCCTATTTTATATTCACATTAATATGTGGGTGATACTTATCCTGAATTCTAAACATATCTTGATAGAGTACCTTTTCACTTCAACTCTTTAAAAGGATTTTGAAGTTTCAGGCATTACCTCTAACTTGATATCCTAGTTTTTGATTCCTTCACATGATCATCTTATAATCATATGCTTTATCTTGGAAACTTGAAAACATGTTGATAGAATATCCATTATTCGTTGCTAAGGTTTTGAAATGAAAGACAATCACAATTCCAAGTAATTTTTCATAGATTCAAGTTTAATTGATTTATTCTTAATCAATTTATAGCAACAAGAGCTTTTTACTTCTTGTATTTAGATTCCTTTCTTACTAAAGCTTTAGGTATCTACCCTAGCTGGGACTTTACATGAATCTCTCTACTATGTAAGTCTAAGCATCTGCTCATGCTTTTTGGATTTGTACCAAAATCCCTTTGAGAATAGGAAAACATTATGTTTTAACTTCCATTAAAGCTAAGCAAATGATTCACCTTGGAATCTTTTGCTTTACTAGAATGATCTTCAAAAGAAAATCCTAACTTTCGGAGAAGATCAAGACTTAAACCTTTATTTCATGTCCAAAAGATATTCCTTTTTAACCAATGAATTAATTAACCATACTATTTCCTTTATTGGCTTATCTTTAGGAAGTATCCCAATTCCTAAAGATCACTTTGACTAATATTTCTTATTAAGCTACAATTAGCTTACGAAACCAATAATAACTCTCTAATCCTCTAAAAGGAAGAGTTTTGCACTCGTACCATAGATGTAGTCATGGAATCTAGCATCCATTTATTGAACATCAAAGTTTAATTGATGCTAAGATTTTAATCACTTCTCTAATTTTCATCAGTCTTTAGGATGAATTCAAAGTGAAAACTTCAAAAACTCTTGTTTTTACATGTGGAACATCTCAACTATCTTTTGAACTTTAAAAGTTCAATTATTTTAAGTTCCATTGGATTCCATTTGATTGTTATCAAGTCTTAAAATAGAATTAAATAAAAGCATTCCAAATCATCCTACTTGGATGCATGATTTTTGACATGCAAGCTTGTCGTTAGGATTTCTCTAAGTTTCTTCCTAGACTTAGACTCATTAAGGAAATTTGCAAGTAGCCCTATTTTCTTGCCATTCAAATGCGCAAGAAAAATTGAAAGTTGGACTTTCAGCGAGCCTACTTTTCCTAAGCAAGACCCCTAATATGTGATACCTAAGTATCACTTTGAGGAAAAAGTCATGAACTAGCTATTTGAGTTGTATAGCAGCTAAGAGCTTTGCAACTAACTAGTTTACCATTTTTCCTAAATATCTAACTCCAGTTAGAAAAAGTAGGTAATAATTCAAAAAGTACATTTATTCAATTACTTAGCAAAAAAAATCAACAAAAAAACATGCTTTATCATATGTCAATGCATGTTCTTGCATGCAAATACATATGCGTGCATTCATGTGTTTGCATGTTTTTTCCTTTTCAAGCACCAAACTTAAATCAAGCATTTCTTGAGCTTACCATGCGTGCGTCCAAGCATCCATGCACAAACAATCTACTTGCTACCTTTCAAAAAGATATAAGCATTCATGTGCACCAACTTGAGTGCATCTTATACCTTTTCCAAGCAAGAAGAAAATGCATGTTGTGCATGAAAACACTCTTTTGAAAGAAAAATAAAATTTTAGATGCATGCAACTGCTTGATGTATTTCCCAATACTTCTATATCCGTTTAGCTTTCATTGAATTCGTAGCATCTGCATACTCATTATAAAAAATCAAGACTACTACCATGCTTCAATAATATTTAGATGTAAGCTACATGAACGTGACGAATAAGCAAGTATGAAATGAAAACATCAATTTAGAAAATACTTATCTTCCAATTGAGCTACGTCCCTCCATTGGTCCTTGGGAAGAGCCATTGAGGCTTCCCTAGTAAAGCTTTAACCATATAAGTCTTGTATCCTTTTGCCATTCTTCCACAAGATTCAAAAACTCAACTTCTTTCATTTGTCCTTCTTGAGAATAAGAGAGGATGCAGAACGCATTTAGACTTGGGATCGAATACCTCTCCACTTGATCAAACGACACTACAAGGAATACGGGCGTGTAGCGACGGTTAACGCGACAGAATTTCGTCGCTGTAAAATTGCAACTTGCGTCGGAAATACCGTCGAGCGCGGACCGTCGATTATACGACGCAAAAAACGACGGTATTTGCGACGGTATATGCCTAACGTCGCATAAACGACGCTTGTTCATGGCGTCGCTTAAGCGACGCTCTTTAGCGTCGCATAAGCGACGCTAAAAGTTGTTTTTATCCAATTTATCAATTGTTGATGGAAATCTATCTCCCATGTTGATTGACTATGCTCTGATACCACTATGAAGAGAGATGGTGGATGCAATCCGAAGATTTGTTGTTGTTGCTACAACCAGCTTCACATCAGCCAATGCAGACTTTAGAGTTGGTTAGTAGACTCTTTGAGCTTCTTAAATCCACAAAAAATTCACCCAAATGTTTTGGAACAAGTATCTCAAAAGTTTGAGTCAAGACAGACTAGCTGCAAAATGGTTAGCTCCCAAAACTTGCTATTTTTATACATACACTTGCTAGAAAAAATGAACAGTGCTCTCAACCTGGTAAGAGTTAGAAAAATTCCTTTTGAACATAGAAAATAGACTTAGATATCTTGCTAATACAAGTTAAAAAACGTGAATTGATCAATTGAGCACTCGGAACATGATTTAGCAAAATCTAGAACACTCCTGCCATTTTTGGGGGTCTATAGAGATTCAACCAATGAGTAGAAAAACATAGATTTCTCACCGATGATAAATCCAATGACCATGAAACTTTGTGAACAGAAACCAGATGCACAGAGAATTCCAATGCACTTTAAAACTCTCAAGAAGGTTATGTATAGCCCTAGATATGAGCTTCTGACATTATTGTTCTGAGTGAGTATAGCAGAGAATAAAACAGAGAAGAAGTAAATGATGAATGTATAGATTCACATATAATTACAACCAAATTGGTAATGAATAATTACACAATGGAAGTAGAATGATAGAGCTATGGAGTAAGCTCTTTAATCTCTACACATGAACATGAAGTGGGCACGAATCAAGGTCTCTCTTGGTGACTTCCTTCTTGCTCTTTTTATAGCTACTTTTGGAGGTATTTTGAATTTGAATTCAAATAAATTCACCTAAAAGTGATGCTAAGAATTAGGAGATATTCTCTCGACTGATGGATTTTTGTTTTTAGGTAGTTAGAGCCACAAATTTCCTTTTTACATCATGGATGACTTAAGCCATTCTTTCTTTCACAATTACAAGAGATAAAATATATGTCTACACATATGACTACAAATGAACATAAATCAAATCATATCGAGAATTAGGCTTGGGTAAAATGAAACAACATATTTTGGGTGTAGAGGCCTCTGGAACAACCATTCCAACCTCTTTTTTTTTGCCTCTTTTGCAGCCAATTTTGGACAACTATTTATGACATTATCAGTTCCTTTACAATACTTGCAAAAGAATTTCCAGTTTCCTGTTTTCTTCTCATCTCTATCATCCTTCTTTGATTGTGTAGAATTAGAAAAATTTTGCTTACTAGTAGATGAGCTCCATTTTCCTTTTCCTTTCTGACTAGCCAGGAAAAGATCTACAACATGCATAATGGACATGTTCTACCTATACTGGTCTTCTTACAAAAGAACAGAGACTAACTCCTCAAATGTTAAGGCATTTGGATTGCCTTTCATTATCAATCGAAGAGTAGAAGCAAAACTGTGATATGAATCTGGAAGACGATTTAGAAGAGTCTACACAAGTGAACTATCGGGCAAGACTTCATCAGCAAAAATAAAGTGCTCCTTCAAATCTTTAATCTTTGTCAAAAAGCTATCCATGGAACCTCCTTCATTCATGTGCTCACTGTCCAAATGTTTACGAATATAAGCAACACAAGCCTCATTCTTTGCTTGGTGTAAAGTGTTTCATGTATCCCAAGAATCCTTAACCATCTTCAACACCATCTACATTAGCCTTAGCAACTATAGTTGTAGGTGGAATAGGACATTTTTCAACACCCTCCACAATATTCCTTAGTCCTTTCACAACCAATACATGATGCATCATATAAGCCCTTAATGGATAACTGGTACCGTCCAACTTATCCTCAACAACCAACATACAAAATAGATTACTACTTTCAGCCTTGGCCAATGACTAAAATACCTTGATGCAAAAAAATGATTGTATCTCAAAACGTTGAACAGAACTATCCTAATCAGTTTTGCTAAAGCTATAGCAGACTTTGAGATGCTTATACTCATGGAACAAAACCTATATATATCTTTGGCACAAAACGATGAAGTTGCTTGCATAAGCATTTTGATAGTGTGTTCAAAGGCCCAAACAAGCTCAGATCCCAATTTCGAAATGAGACGGTGAAGCTGTTTTGAACTCCTAATCACCTTGAGTATGCTCACCAATTTTCGTGTGATTTTGAGACTATGATCTGAAATGTTTCAAGGATGCCCTAGATGAAGTGGCGACCTACTCTAATACCAATTGTTAGAGTTTGAGGTCTATGGGAGCACATGAACAACACAAGGAAGAAGAAGAAGCTTAGAGCACAACACACAATACTAAATGTATTACCACTAGAATGTACAAAGATAAGTGACCCATTAGGGTTATAGGTGTATATACAAGCCAGGGGAAAAAAACCTCCTAAGAGGGAAAAAAGTGCCCGGGTGGTCCTAGTGTGTTCAAACACATCACTACCTAAATATATCAACACTTCCATCTTCTTTATGGTTTGTGCTTCTCACGTTTCTATTCTAGGAAAGTGATTCTGTTATTATTTTGCACTATCTCTATTTCTATTTTGATGACCTTCATTTGACAAGATTCTATTATCTTGTTTTGGCACACTTAATTCCTTTGTCAATCTCTTATGATCTCTTTTATGATCTTCAGTAATGTCATCTTTCATGATTTTTTCTTGTACTGATATACCTCATAAAATAATGTTTTTGCTATATTGTTTGAATCTTTCAATTTGATTTAAGACAATATCACATGTTCCTCTGATTCTTTGGGAGACTTGGTCAACTCTACAATTTCTTCTTTCTTTGTTACTTCTGTTTTGCTTTCTTCATCTTTCCCTTAATTTTATTTCTCTGAATCATATGAAAGTAATTCTTCTTGTTGATTTTCTTCTTGTTCCTAATCCTGTTGATGTTCTTTTGACTCTTCATGGTCATGATTACTTTCTTAATTTTCTTTTTTATTTTTTAATTTCTTTTGTCATGTTCTTCTTCATGGTCTCAGATGTCCTTCATTTCCACATCATTGATTTCAGTTTCCTTCTGAATATCATCTAGAATGTCTCAGATGCCTTCTACTATATTCCTCTTGGATTCTATCTTTTCTTCCTCTTCTATAAAATTTTCTTTTGTTATGTTTGCTTCTATTGGATCATCAAGCTTGCATTATGCTTGAGGTGGATTTGATCTACATAAGAACATCATTTGAATGGTGTCAAAGTTTCCCATTGAAGAGTATGGCATTTATGCTGATTGTTTGGTATTTCATAAGGATGTTTTATGATCATTTATCCAATGTAAAAGCCTAAAGCTTTACACTCGTAAAAGAACAAAAAAATCAGTCATATTCCATGAATTTGAGGTACTTGAACTTGATGTTCAGCCAATCAAATCAATTCACCTAAAATCAAGTTGTTCCATTTGGCTTTATGTTTTCCTAAATTGTAGATAGATGATTTATCCAATCACAACCATCTCCAACCATGTACTGATTCAAACTCAAATGCACTTGTAAAGAGATGTGGAAGGCTTCAAAAGCCTATATAGAGACTCCCAAGTTCATGTACAATACATGGAAGCAATATACATACACTTTTGGTTATCATTGCTTTGCTTCTTCATTTCTCTACATTATCATCTTCAACGATAGTAATCATGCAAAAATGGGTTCTCTCTCTACAAAGGGGACACCTCTATTTAGTGTAAAGTTTATTCCAAGAGCATACTTCGCTTATTTATTATACTCTTGTGCATTTTAGCTATGCAACCCTATGTATAACAATCCTCTAAAAGGAAGTTTTCCAATTGTAACCATGTTAGCTACTCTCAACAATTAAAGTTGAACATTTCATTCCAAAATAGAAAGTTTATGAGCTATTTATTATGCAAACTTATTGAGCCCATAAAAGTCATATTGATCAAAATCAACCATAATCAAAGTCAAAGGGTCAAAGTCAAACTAGTCAAAGTCAATTTCAAGGTCAAAGTAAACATGGGCAAAGTCAAAGCATTCAAAGTTTGGGTGTCAAGGTGCACAGGTAGTGCATAAGTAATTGTTCACAAAGGTTATATTTTGGAGAAAGTTGGATGGAGGTTGTAGAGTATCTTTCTATAATTTCTCTAAGGTTCAAAGTGTTTTTAAAGTGTTTGGAAGGTTCAGATGAACCCTCTCTTAGGTGCACATTTGAGGAATTAAAAGGAAAAAAGTGAAGGTATGTGAAGCGGAAGCATATGCATAAATGAAAGTATGGCCTCCCAATTAAAATTTTTGTTTTTAGTCTAACGTCAATACAGGACAAAACATGGATTCATTGGCTGCCCAAATTTGGAGACAATCTTGGGACACCAAAGTGAGCACCAAGATACTCTAGCAGTTAGGAGCATACGTAAACTAACATTCAAATCAAGGCAAGACATTATTCTTGGTTACTCTAAGCATGGTGGGGATAGTCTACACTAGGAGAGAGAAGAGCAAGAGACATACAGTGAGTGTGCGATGCACAGAAGTGAAGTGCAAAGTGTGCAAGAAGAGTGACTTAGAGTGTGCAGAGAAGTACTAAGCCACACAACCAAAGCTCACAAGGTCCCATTGAAGCTGTGTGTGCATCGATAGAAGGTGTCCATCCCTCCCCTTATTGGAAGCTTGAGTGCAAGGTGTGCACAAGCGCAAGCTCTTGGAGAAGGTGGAGGTTTGGTGCAGAGAAGCTCGGTGACAGCAAGAACCTTGGGTATTTTGTAACTTTATTGATTGTGCACTCTTTGGGATTTCGCACAGAGAGCATTTGGATTGTAATCTACATCATCATTGTACTTTTCTCCTTATAATCAATCTACAAAAGCTTTTGGTGTCTGTTTCTTTCTTCTTATCTTTCTCCCTTCTCCTACAAACACTCGTCCCTTTTTGCTCAAGAATCCCCCAACAACCTGCATCCTCACTAGAAGGCGATCTCGATGACTAATGTTTTATCCAATTTTAACTTTTTCAACACATAGAGTCCAGGATGCCACCAATGTCAATCAGATGCCTTGTGTAAAAGATCTTACCTTGCACCAAAGAAAGGTGAAGAGACCTTTGATCAATAGTATTACTCAAGCATGAAGAGCTCCATCTAGCAGCTATCTCTTCAAGCCACCATCAAGATTCAGCTTTGACACATTTGATTCATGAGATTTTACCACACGATGAATTGTTTTGTAACATCAAGCAAAAAATTCAAGAAGGAAAAGTTCAAGAAGTAAATGAGTTCCAGGAAAAGGAAGGGTTACTATTCTATAAGAACATATTATATCTCTCTCTAAGAAAGCCCACGATCCAAGTACTTTAACAATGTCATGAGAACCTTGAAACATGACACTTTGGAGTAAATAAAACAATAGAAATTATATCAAGGGATTTTTGGTGGGCTCAAATGTGGAAGGATGTCAAAGAATATATCCAAGCCTATAAAACTTGCAATAGATCTAAGACATTGCAACATAAACCTCATGGGCTCTTGCAACCTTTACCTATTCTAGAAAGGGCATGGGTTTCATTATCTATGGATTTCATCACAAATCTATTGAATTCAGATAATTACAATTCCATTCTTATTATAGTGGATAGATAACAAGCTAGTACCTCTCAACTGAACTTCACAGGTAGAGGAAGAGGTACTAGAGGAAGGGGTAGAGGACGAAAGCAAGGCAAGGGGAGATCCTACAACACTCCACCTTGTAACATTTGTGGCCTAACCAACCATGCCACATAAGAATGCTTCAAAAACACAAGGAATCAAAGGGGAAGAGGCTTCCATAGAGGGAGCTATGGACAATCCAGAGGTAGGTCCAACAATGGAGGAAGCAATCACAATCACAACTACAACCAAGGGTACAACAACAACAATTATCAAGGAGGATTAAGAGGTAGAAGAGATTATAACAACTACATGGAAGACCAAGAAGATTCTTTACTCATCATGAACATGACATCAAAGCAAGGTAAAGATGATAAACATCTTTTCTATATTGATTCTGGTTGTTCCAATCATGTGGCTGGAAATGTAGCATTGTTATCTGATCTTGAAGAACCCAAAGCTAAGCATGAAGTGCACACAGGTGATGACACTAGACACTGCATTAAGAAAATTTGAAATTTCAAGGCTTCTGATGGTAACATGAACCTCTTAAGTAAGGTTTTCTATGTACCAACCATAACCAAAAACCTAAAACAACAAGTCGTAACAAACAAGAACTATGTCATAAAAGGAGAACACCCTCTTCAAAAATCAAGCAAATTGCAACTTATGTTTGAGAACCGTTTATACCAATATACATATATTTCAAAAATGAAGTGAAAACATGTGATTTTTTGACATTTTGTATCATTTTTTCTTAAAAAGAGAGCTCAAAATGTGGTCAAAATTTCACTGGATAAGACATTGACATGTCCAAATCTATATAAAGAATGAAAAACTAAAGAATTCTTATAGAAAAGTTAACATTTAAGATATATTTTCAATGGGTAGATATCCGATTGTTATTCAAAATTGCTATGAAACATGGTTTCGTTAAGCAAACTACTTCGAGGCATTTACATAAGCACTAAAAATGTTACAGAGTTTCAATGCAACTCACAACTATGTTGATCTATGTCTACACCCTCATCATCTGATGCACTTGATTCAGTCTGATACTGTTGAGGGTTCTCTTCTTCTTCTTCTATATCCACAAGAGCTCTATCTTCATCCATGTACATACCAAATTCTACAGGATCGTGCACAAATCTTCTTATTTGCCTATGATTTGTTGTACCACATACATCTGAAGCTTTTGCTTTATCATATTGATGGTTGCTTTTCTCAAGTGACCTATTTTCTTTTTCTTTTTTGAGCCTCTTCGTTTAGTATCAAACACCATTTCTAAGTTATATTTACCTATGAATGCAGTACTACTTTTAATGTAATACCAATGCACCATCAAAGCCTCTATTCTTCTCTGATCAATATCTCTAGTGACCTCTAAAACCTTTGCAATAAAAAATGGTCTAGTAGCCTCATCACCATCAGCAAGTACTACAATAAGTGTTCCAACATCTATCTCTATTAAATTTCCTTGCCATCTTGCTTTTGCATGTTTTGTCATCCTTGGGCCTACATAAATATTTCTTTCTGGTGGATGTATAAAACTTTGAAGTGCATCTGCATTAAATGCTTGGGCCACATTCACCGATCTTTGTGTACAAAAATCCCATGTGAATGGAACATCAACTAGCCAATGAACTGCAATCGTATACTTTATAATCTCTTCTTGATGATTGAAAAAGTCATCCCACAAAGATACATCTTGATCTCCAGCATATTGTTTGCACGCTCAATATGTCTCTTCTTTTCAATGAGTGCATGCATCCAACTTTTACTTTGATCAACCACATTTCCACATCTTTCCGTATTGTTTTTATCTTCATATGGTGATTGTTTTGCACCATACACAAACAAATTAGGCACCTGCAACAAGAATCTACATCCATCTTTAGGCTCCATCTAGGAAAAGATGAATACTGCTTCGCAAATAAAAGGGTTATGTCATCAACCCTCCTGATCAAGAATACATGGTTGAAACTAATATTGTGCAATGGAGCCAAAACCTTAGCACTGTTATCAAGGCTGACTGAGCAAAAGTTCTTAAAGTTATAAATTTGTGTGAGGTGTTGAATTTCTGGTTTTGGAGTATATGATTTTGAAATTAGCTCAGATAAAATCGAAAGAGTAAAAGCATTGTTAGGTGCCAACTTCTTAGAGAACGTACTGAACATTTGATCAATGTGATCATGAGTGTGCCCAACCAGAAGGAAATTTACCTTAACCTTTTGAAATACCTGTTTATCAACAAGCATGCATAAATATCCAAAGAATGTAGAATTTTTATTCTCTCTTGCAAGGGTGGTGGCAAAAGACCCTTCCATGATCGCAAAACTCGATGAATGATAGTAACTATAAGGTTTGGATCATTATGCACATTCGGATATGTGAAGAACACCTTGGGCATTACAGTTCCATTGTATACCAAAGCACCAACCAAATGCATTTGCACAAGGACTTCATCTCCAATGTCCTTAGGGATGTGATAAAAATGTGGCAAACATGTTTTTTTTTTAGTCCATACCATCGACCAACAAACACATATAACTCTCTGGATTTTTGAGTGCTTTACTTCGATGATGAATTGCTTTCTTTCACTCTAAATCTTCACTCTCATGATGGTTATTTAGAAGGTTTTTAAAATTATCTTTTTCTTATGGTGTTGTAGCCCCTTTTGCCATGTTTTTCAAAGTGGCACAAACTGAAAATTCACCCATTCTAACTTTACGAGGAATAGACACATTGTTAAACTATTGCTTCCATAATCAAGTAAAGTGACAATACAACACATACTTCTCATTTCTATTTTCCATGTCTTCCTTATATATTTGAAATACCTCTTGAGGAGTGAAGTTAGCTGACAAGTGCAGCCTTCTAGTTGTAGGGATAACCTCACAATGGGAGCTAAAATAGTTCGTCATCCAATTCATTGCATGACGTCCAACAGATCCTTTGGTCCCAACATGGAACATATCCAAAATGAGATCCCCATTCAAAAGCCCCTATTGAACCTTATGTACTCTAAAATTTCCCACACCCATTGCAATTTTAAATGCAGCCCTACAACATTACATTGTTTGAGTAAAGTAATATTCAAAAGCAACGCGTGTTATTGACATGTGATCCTCAATCATTTGCATGTGAGAAACAAGGTATATATCCTGCCTTTCACTATCTAAATGGAGGAATTTCTCTCTTAGTTGATTTAGTTTCTTCATTCCTAAATTGTAGAAACATTTCAAACCACAACAATGCTTCACAATATCCAGTGCAATCTGTGTATCTGAAGTAAGAAATTTAAATCTTTTTTTACTTACTTCATGAGGCCTTCTTTTAAAATGTAGATTGAGTGTGCTTTGCCTTTCCTTCTATTTGTAGCTAACATCCTTTGCTCCACATGCACTTGAGTCAGAAGGGAGATCAATAGCTGGATCAGATGGAGATCAAGAGGTGCATTTGGTTGAGCAGCATTGCACTACAAATTGGATAACTTAAAGGACTCAACAAAAAACATATAATGATGATCAACACATTCTAAATCATGGAGACCATCACTTATGAGGAATGGATCAACTGAGAACAATGAATTCAAAACTTTATCAATATGAGTAGAGGAAGCTGATGCCCAAGAATCCATTAAAAAGATTGACCTCATCTTCACTTACTTCAAAGAGGACTGAAGATGAATTACCTTTTTAAATGAGTAGAAGTCCAAGATCAAGTGAAAATGTCACATCAAGTAGATATGAAATCAAAAGTTTAATAATAATAATAATTGTTGATTGGTTAATCCTTAAAATACACGGATTCTTTTACAAAAATATATAATCTCAAGTGATTATAAAATTTCGCTACCTTCATATCGTTGAGTTGCTCATCAGCAAACGCAAAACATGTTAAATTCTTCTATGTATCAAACATAATGGGGCCAACATCACATGTCCGCACATGTAACAATTCATTGTTAGTGGAAAATGGAATAAATAAAATATAATAAATCCGATAATTTTCTTTCCGTGTCTATTGTTGAGTGCATATAGCTTCGATGCCTTAGATACCAACATTTTCTTGACAATCAAAGCACATTAATAGCTGTGAGGAACTCAATGTTCCATGTTTGTAATAAGCACATTGTTGTGCACTATCATTATTTCAAAGAGAGACTCTTTGTTGGAGAGATCATTTTGACTTATGTGTCAACACATGTTGCTTGGCTTTTCAAAAAGGCTCTATCTCATGAGAAGTTCAAAATCTTTTTCAAAGCTCTGGGTTTACTCTCTTTTGTGGATTGCTCTTAGTTCACATTGATAGGCGCTTCCTTATACATGAGTATCACTCCCATTGCATCACTCCCAAGGGGTACATGTTAGTATAATTTTGTAGGGATTGTGTGAACACACTTAAGATTGTTGGGGCATTCTTTTCTGTCTTTAGGAGTTCTTTTCTCTCCAAACTATGTAGATGTGTGTGAACACACTTAAGATTGTTGGGGCATTCTTTTCCCTCTATAGGAATTCTTTTCTCCCTCCAGACTGTGTATATGAACCTAATCCTAACAAACTACTTATATTTGTGCTCCCAAGATTCTTCTCCTTCCTCATGTTACGTGTGAGTGTTCCTTCTCTCAAAAATCATATGAAAGTCTTTAAGTACATTGAGTTATATCCATGTGATTTTTATACAATTCCGCAATACAATTATTAAATTTGTGTATTTTAAGGATTAAACAATCAACAATTATTATTATTATTAAGTGCCTCTTTACTCTCATCTTCTTGTTACAAGAAGAATGGAGAAATGCAACTATTCTGGAAATATATGGGAGTTTGCCACATGGATCTCATGTTGTGGGTTGGGAAATGAGAGCTGATCTTCTAGATCTTGAAAAAAGGAGTTCAACAAATAGAAAAGATGGAGGAGGAGGCGATAAGGCAGAGAAGGACTCTTTCCACTCACACAAGGACAGATGTACCCTTTCCACTGTTGATATATTTAGGTAGTGATGTGTGTGAACACTCTAGGACTGCTGGGGCACTTTTTTCCCTCTTTAGGAGGTTTCTTTCCCCCTGCTTGTATATACGCCTATTGCCCTAATGGGCTACTTATCTTTGTACATTGTCTAGTTATACATTCAGTATTGTGTGTTGTGCTACAAGCTTCTTCTTCTTCCTTGTTCTAGTTGTAGTCTCAAAATCGCACGAATTTTGGTGAGAATACTTAGCGTGATTTCGAGCTCGTTTTGGCCTCCGAACGCACTCTCGCAGCGCTTGTGCAAGCTATCTCATCTTTTTGTGCCAAATGTATATACCAGTTTCTGTTTGCCAATATAAGCGTCTCGAAGTCTGCTACAGGTCTAACGGAATTTGTCTAGGCACTTCTGTTCAACTTTTTGAGATACAATCAATTCTCAGCATCAAGGTATTTTAGTCACCGACCATGGCTAAAAGCAGTGATGTATTCCGTATGTTGGTTGTTGAGGATAAGTTGGATGGTACCAACTACCCATTATGGGCTTATATGATGCGACATGTGTTGGTTGCAAAAGGACTGTGGAACATTGTGCAGGGTGTCCAAAAATATCCTATCACACCTGCAACTGTTACAACTCCAAGTACTGAAGCTGATGCAGAAGGTGTCAAAGATGATGATATTCTACATATTCCTGTTCGTGCTATGATTTTTGTTGCACCTACTGCAGAGAATATTCACTGGGATGGCAGCGATTAAGGAGAAATCACCTTAACATTGATTGGATGTCATCCCCATTTTTTAGGGATGTGTAGACAATGACCGCAAGATAGTAAAACTCATATTTCTTTGAAACTATAGAACCAAATGACTTGAAAAATTATACACATAAACGAGACAATTATGAATGCTTAAACACTTGATTTTGGGGTTTGTAGAAAGAGCAGCAATCTTTGCAAGGTGATTCAGTCCGAGGAAGAAGGAGCAAAGAATAGAAATGGCACCAAACAATGATCAAAGAGTATATGTATTGGTTCAAATCGACACTCTACTTAATTGACAATTTTTTTGGAGTTCTTATATAGACTCTTGAGGATATGACCACGCTTTTTCTTCATGAATTTGAATTCAGAATCAGGAAATTTTGGTAGGTTAGATTGATTAGAAACTTTTCCTACAATCTAGGAAAAGAGAAATTTGAAGTCATATCTACTTCTTGATTGATTGATTGAGAATCAATCTCAACCACTTCTAAGTTGTGGTTTTTAGACCTTTGACAAAGTTGAATACCTTGAACCTTATAAGAAATTATCATAAGTGATGAACTAATTAATACAAAGAAATAATGTGCACATAAGTGCTATTCTTCAAGGTACATACATGGCACCATTAAAATGATGGATTTGATGTAGAGCATATCCACCTCAAGCATAATGCAAGCTTGATGTTCCAACACAATTAACTTGGCACAACCTATACTAGAAAGCAAAGTAGATTTTCCTATAGCCTATAAAAGTAGAGAATTGAATCAGGATGAGAAGAATTAAACCACAATTGAAAGAAAAGGGTTGGATATGGTGTACTCAGTAAAGAAATTCTGACATTATTTATTAGCTAACAAGTTTTAATTCTTTATGGATCATCATTATTTATTATACCTAGTGAATAAACCTTGTCAAACTAGAAGAATTGTGAGAGACTTTTTACAATTAATGGAATTTGATTTTGAAGTCATAGTGAGACAACGAAAAACACACTTGACATATGATCATTTATTTGGAATTTTAACTAGAGAAAAAAGACAAAGTATAGATGATGATCTACCCAATGCTTATCTATTTAGGATAGAGAGCATACCAGGTTGGGTGAAACCTTTGGAACCAATATTGTCAATTGGACCAAAGAATACTAGTTTGAATTCAACACATCTCAGCTTGCAAAGTAAAAATTTCATTCTATTATCAAGACACTTATATCATTCGAATAAGATAGGAGTCTTGGATTATTGTGTACCCAAAGAAGAACAACAAATTTATCTAGAGAAAGCACATCTTAAAAATCCATGTTTACATGATTCAAAGATTGTTACTCTTAATAATATAGCAATAATAGAAGCTCACTGACCAAGCAAGGAAAAAGATGTGGATAGATATGTATCTCAATGTGAGGGCTGTGAAAACAAGCAAAGCGATCAACTAATAGCCTTGTTTTGGTTTCAAAAAAACCTGGAGTGAACATAAAGTGAAATATTGAAGCACGAACCTCATGAAGAAAATGGATTTAGAGACAAGGAATTTAGAAAAGATGTGTAAGGAATTTGTACCGATAGATGATTAATTGTACAAAAGAGGAATGGACACATATGTGTACCTAAAGAAAAATAATTGGAGATGTTGGAATTGGCTCACTTAGGTGTAGCAAGAGGTAACATTTCAAGTGAAGGAACTGCTAAGTTAGTCCTCTACTCAAGATTGTGGTGGCCAACATTATTCCAAGATGCTAAGTTGTATGCACAAAGATGTGACATCTGCCAGACAACAAAACCACCGATCAGAAAGGATGGCATGCCTCACAAACCCTTGATATCTTCTAGAGTCTTTAGCAAATGGGGAATGGACTTCATAGGACCTACACATCCACCAGCTAAAAGTTCTTATGTAGAATATATTATAGTGGTAGCAGACAATTTAACATAATGGGCTACTATAATAAATAATTCTCAAATCGCATCTTAATTCTTGTATGGACATGTAATAACTAGATTTGGACTACTAATTGAATTGGTAAGTGATAGAGGGACATATTTTCTTAATCAAGTCATTGAATCCATGACAAAACAAAACATGATAATACACAGGAAATGTGCACCCTATCATCCATAAGAAAATGTTCTAGCTGAGAGTACAAGTAAAGTTTTGTGCACAAGGTTATCCAAACTACTCAATACTTGCAACTGTATCATGTATGTTGGGCATACATAGTATTCTAGATATAATCAATACCCCACCCTCAAGTGACCACAAATGATCCATGGTGCTCTATTTTGTAAGGTCCCCATTAAGAGCAATATCCATTGTGAGAGCCCAAACATTTGTGGAATCATAACTTCCAAGTTAGATGAGGTCTATGTGTGACTGTTGATGGTAATAAATGATCTTTGTGAAAATATTGATTAGATTAGGTAGGTTATAGACTTCTATGCCATTGGCTTGCCATTCAAGGTGAAAAAAAGGGCCCTGTAGCATCGCATAGTTTTCCCATAGAAGTTTAATGGGGGGAGTGTAGAGGGGGGCTTTCCATCTTCTATGGGGTCCGAGGGGCCTATCTCCCCAACCTAGTGGGCCGAGATGGTAGGATGTCTAGTCATGGAGATAATGTCAGATTATATGTTTTTCTTGTTGTTTTGTATCTCCCAACTACATTTATCTATATAAGCATGGCCCATGTTGAGATTTACATAGCATTATGCACTAGTAAGCCCTTCATCTAAATCTATTTAGATTGTCATACAAGCTCCACATTGGGAGTGCACAGATGGACAACATCATCATTGTAGCAACATTACTCTTGACAATCTGAGAATTTGAGTTCTCTATCTCTAAGTGCATATCTATCTTTGTCTGAGTTTTTCTCTCAACTTTGTCTATTGGTCTATTTCACAATTTTTGTTATTTTCTTACATGGTATCAGAGCTCAAGAGGCTCCAAGTGGTGCAGAAGAAAAAATGCAGAGGTTGTAGAGGTTTCAGTGATAAAAGTGAGAAGATGTCAAGCAGTGTGCCATAATCTATAACTAGGAATCAAGGTGATTCATCAGCAGGAGTAGGTGGAGCATAGGCAAGAGCAGTAATGATGCAGATCATCAAAACATCACAGATACCACCGCCAGTCTTCACAAAAGTGAAATTGATGGTACAAATGACACCATGTGGAATTTTAAAATCATTTTTATCCTTCATCCACATGAGCTTCTAGAGACTATTCTAAGGACTAATCATGAGCCTTGAGAAACACCTGATCCAAATAATTGTGGTCGAATAATTCCTCCTCATGTTGATCTTCTAAATGGTTGGAAACATACATGCAATCTATGCTCTAGTTACACATACTAATGATAGTGTTCTCACTCTCATTCAACATACTACCAAGGCATGGGAAGCATGAAAAATAATGAAAAGTCAATATGAAACTCGTATCGGACACAGATTCAAAACTTGGAGAATTAGCTAGAAACAGAAGGGTTTGCTACTATAGAGGTGTTTATCACTCACATAAAGAATCGATCAAATCAAATGGTGAGAACAAGTGTACTGAATTCAAGTGAAGAGCTAGCTTGGTGTTGTCTTTGAATCTCTCCACCAAAGTTTGATGGTTTGGTAACTACTCGTAATACTTAAATCAGACCTCAACCTCTATCTTTTGAAGAATTGAGTGTCGTACTCATGGATGCAAACCTGTGGCTCAAGGAAAGGAGTGGTGGTAGCAAAGGATATGTTGCATTCACAACAAATGCCAAAGGAGGAAAAGTGGAATCTTCAAAAGATGTAGACAAAAAGAAGAATGACAAAAAGAAGTTCAAGGGAGAGTGTTTTCACTGAAAGAAGAAAGGCCACATAATGGAATATTGTTGCATCAAGAAGACAAAAGAGAAGAATGGCTATTTAAAAAGTGGCATGAGCAAGGAGTCTACCAACACTACAAAAATAGAGCTTGAGTTATCTGTTACAATAGAGGAGGTATGCTCCGTGGTGGAAGATTCAGGAATAGATGACTCATGGGTGTTGGACAGTTGTGACTCTCATCATATGATGAGAAAAAAAGAACTTTATAGTTTATTATAGCCTCTAAAGGAACCCATCAAAGTAAAGGTATGCAACACTACAAGATTTTCTATAGAGGGAAAAGATACCATTTCTTTTATTAACTCTGATGGGGATGTCATAAAACTTTCAAATGTGTTAAATGTTACACAAATCAAATGAAATCTACTTTCAAAAGCTTCTACAATTGATCAAGGTTATGAGGTATCTTTCAATAAGACACAAGTTAAGATTATGGATAGTAACGACATAAGGAGGAACAACTTGTATGATTTTTCTTCTCTTACAACCACTAAAAGTGTGGGCATAAGTAAGCTATGCCATGAGAGATTTAGTCACATTGGATACTCTACACACCTACCATTGGTTGTGGAAATGAAGGAACCATGTGAAGCTTGCATGATGGGCAAGCAACATAGGAAGACATTTCCACAAGAAAGCAAGAACAGTTGAAGCTATCTTCTTGAAGACTCAAAACCTATTGCCACTCCTATGGAAATAGGTTTATGGTGGAGTCTTCATGATGCTGAAGATGCATTTGATGTTGTCCTCTATCAATAGGTTGTTCGAAGCTTGAATTACTTATGCATAACTTAGCCTAATATTCAGTTTATTATGTCTTTGATGAGGAGGTTTATGCATTACCCAGGTTTCAAGCATTGTTAGGAGGTTAACCACATCTTTTGCTACTTGAGTAATACCAGGCTAACTGGATTGTTTTATCCCAAGGGGGGGTCATTAGTGCTAGATTTGCCTGCTTGTTCTGACTCAAACTGGGCTAGCTGCTATGACACTGTCCACCAATGGTTTTTGCTTCATGCTTGGTTGCCCATGCATATTTTGGTTGAGCAGGAAGCAATCTACTTTGGCCACTTCTAGTTGTGATTCTGAGTATAGGGCAATTCTCAAAGCGAGAGTTGAGTGTGTGTGGCACAGATGCCTTTTGGTTGATTTAGGTGCTGGTTAGTCTTCTATCACCACCACCTTCACTAACAGTCACAGTGCATTAGGAGATTTGAGGAACCTTGCGTTCCATGCTCACACAAAGCACATTGAGGTGCACTATCATTATATCAAGGAGAGGTCCTTTTGCAGACCTTTTCACACAGGCCTAGGGAGAAATTTGAAGCTTACTTCCTTTTGTGAATTGATCTTTTTCCACATAGCTTGGAACTTCCTTATACATGAGTGCAAGTTTCTTGTTCATCACATCACTCCAAGGGGGGGGGGGCGATTTGTTGATATTTTTCAGTAGTTGTGTGTGAACTCACTTAAGACCACTAGGGCACATTTTTCCCTCTTTAGGAGGTTTTTTCCTTCGGTTTGTATATACTCCTACAACCCAAACAAATTACTTATCTTTGTACATTCACTTGGTAATTCATTTAGTATTGTGTGTTGTGCTCCAAGCTTCTTCTTCTTCTTCTTTGTGTTGTTTGTGTGCTTCCGCATACCTCAAAATCCAACAATGACTTGTGTAGAAAAATGTATGAAGGAACCATGCATGATGGGCAAGCCATTCCATGAGAAACCAAGAATAGAGCAAGCTATCCTCTAGAGTTGGTGCATGTTGACTTATGTAGAAACATTCCTTGCATGGATCTTCCTACTTCATGTTACTTGTTGACGACTATAGCAAGAAGATGTGGGTGTCCTTCCTTCACGATAAGGCTCAAGGTTTTCATAAATTTAAAGAACGTCTTGAGCTCATTGAAACTAAATCACAGAAGAAGATGAGAAAATTGAGGACAAACAACACTAGTGAGTTCACATCAATAGAGTTTGAAGATTTTTGCAAGAGTAAAGGAATCAAGAATCAACTCATAGTGGCACATAGCTCTCAACACAAACATGTTGTAGAACATCAGAATCAAACCATCATGGAGATGGCAAGGTGCATGTTGGAGGGAAAGGGTTTGCCAAATCAATTTTGGGTAGAGGTTGTCAACACTATTGTCTACATCTTGAATCGAAGCTAGACCAAGTCACTTGATGTAAAGACTCCGCAAGAGGCCTACACTCGTAAAAAAACCATCAATTTCCCATTTCAAAATATTTGGAAGTGAATGTTTTGTACATGTTCTAGATAGGGAGAGAAACAATCTTCAATAAAAAAAGCATCAAATGCATCTTCTTAGGGTACAATGAACATAAGACGACTTAGAAGCTTTATGACCTTGAGGATAAGAAGATCATGGCAAGTCAAGATGTGGTGTTTAAGGAGGAGAAGCCACATGCATTGTGGGAGGAAAACAGATCTTCCACTTTATCATCAGGCAAAGGGGAAATCCACTATGAACCTAGCCAAAGAGCTATCCCTTCTACACGAGAGAAGGAAGCATCATCTTCAGATTATGAGTTTGAAAGCCATCAACCTGCCATCACCCAAGAAAAAAATACATTGCCATGTTGGGTCAGGTGACTCTATGATTCTACAAAACTGATCCCACAGTCACCAGAATAGGTTGCAGATGGACCGAGGTGATCATAGAGAATAGAGGAACAAAGATGGGAAAGTGCCCATATTTTAAACATTGACATGATGACAAAATTCATTCAAGAATAAGCAAAGGAAACAACCAATGTGGAAGAAGCACTTCTCTATCCAAATTGGAGGGATGCCCTGCAAATATAATACAACAATATCATGAAGAATGGAACTTGGGAGCTCATGGATCAACCCCTTACGCATAAATTTATTGGCACCAAGTGGGTGTGGAAGCTAAAGTACAAGGATGATGGTTAAAACAAGACTTTTTGCACAAGGCTACTTCCAAGTTTAAGGCATTGACTTTTGTGAATCATTTTCCCCAAATCCAAGGATGACCACTATCCGAGTAGTAATACTTACGGCTGCACCTAAGCAATGGCTAGTCTATCACATGGATGTCAAATCAGCATTTCTGAATGGATACCTCAAGGAGGAGGTATATAAGTCTTAGCCTCCAAGGTTTGAGTCTCCCCATTCAAAGAATACAGTATGTAAGCTGAAGAAGTCATTTTATGAGTTGAAACAAGCCCCTAGAGCATGGTACCAACAGATAGATAAGTATCTCTTCCATATAGGTTATAAAAGATGTGCTTTTGATTCTATTAGGATGTTCTAAAGAGATAAAAGAAGATAATTGCGCTTGTAATCTATGTATATGACCTTGTGATTATAGGAAATGATGGTGAGCATCTTCAACAAATGAGAGATGCACTGAGTTCAAAATTTCAAGTAACAGACTTGGGCTTAATGCATTATTGCTCAAACCTTGAAGTTTGGTAGGAACCAGTTAAGATTTTCACCTCTCAACAATATAATGCAAGAGAGATATTGAAGGAATTCAACATGGAGGATTGCAAGGAGATTTCTACACCTATGGAGCTCAACACAAAATTATCTATTAGAGATACTTTACTTCCAGTTGATATTTGAAGATATAGGAAACTACTTGGAAGTCTCATGTACTTGTGAAATAGTAGAACACATATATCTTATAATGTTGGAGTAGTAAGCAAGCTCTCAAACAAGCCTTGCCAAACACATTGGAAGGCAAACATGCAAATACGTAGGTATGTGAAAGGAACCATTCATTATGGTATTCATTATGAAGAAGGGTGATCTATGATTGGATACTATGACTCAAATGGGGCAAGAGATATTGACATTAGAAATCTAGTTTTTGGATATTTCTTTTCTTTAGGATCAAAGACTTTTTCTTGGATCACTAAGAAGCAACCAACTATAGCATTATCTTCTACTAAAGTTGAGTACAAAGCAGCATGTATTGCAACATGTGAAGCAATATGATTGAGGAGGATCCTATGGCACATAGGAATAGAAGGATAGGGGGCTACAAGCTTGGCATTGGAACAACAAGGTAGGTCACAATAGGGTGTACATTGAGGGGGGTTGTTAGATATATTCAATACTCCACCCTCAAGTGACCACAAATGATCCATGGTGCTCTAAGTTGTAAGACCCCCATTATGAGGAGTAGCTATTGTGAGAGGACGAACATTTTTTGAATCCTAACTTCCAAGTTAGATGAGGCCTATGTGTGGCCATTGATGGTAATAGATGATCTTTGTGCACCTAGCTTAGGTTAGGTAGAGCATAAAATTACAAGCTATTGGGTTGTCATTCAAGGTGAAAATAAAGGCTTTGTGGTGTTGCATGGTTTCCCGATAGAAACTTAATGGGGGGAGTGCAAAGGGGCACTTGCCCCCTTTTGGGGAGTTTGGGAGATCTATCCCCTAACTTGTAGGGCCAAGATGGTAGTATCTATGTTCATGCAGATATTGTCAAATTGTATATTTTGTCAAGCATTTTGTATCTCTTGACTACATTTATGTATACCAACTCAACTTGTAAAATCTATATAAGCATGGCCCATGTTGAGCTTTACATCGCATTGCACACTAGTAATCCCTTGATCTAGAGTATGTCTAGATTTCCATCTAAGCTCCACATTGGGAGTGTATGGATGGATAGCACCATCATTGCAGCTGCACTACTTGAGTTCTCTATCTCTCAGTCTGCATCTATCTTTGTATGCATTTTTCTCTCAACTCTTTGTACTAATCTATTCCCTTGTGCTGTTATTTTCTTATAGAGTAGCATACAAAACATGAATTGAAACTAATCCATTCAATCTAGTCTATGGAATAAATGCAATTCTACTAATGGAATTTCTTATACCTACTCTAAGGATAGGAAATCATTTTCATTGGACATGACATAAATTGTCTAACATGATTCTAGAATTAGAAAAACTAGGAGCATCCTCATTACAGGCTTTCATGAGTATATATGTAGATAAGATAAGACAAAAAGCCTATTATGTCTACATAGAAAGAAGAAAGATTTTTAGGAACGAGATTTAGTTTTATCTTACACATTGAAGGAACATAATGGAAATTGGAGAAAAGAGGACATGGTCCTTACATCCATCCTAGGATTAGCCCTAGTGGAGGTTTTCAATTGAAAAACATGGATGGAGAAGTGATGCCAAACTATGTGAGTGGATGCAAAATCAAAAGATACATGGAACCTCTAACCATAGAAGCTTGGAGAAGATTACAACAATCCAAATAAGAAACGAGAAGAGAGAAAAATAAGACAAGAAGTTCAAGAAGAGGCTAAGAAGAGAATTAGAAGCATTAAAGAAATAAAGGACTTGATGGTATTTGAAATACAACAAGAGACAATTAGGGATCACTTAGGAGTAGTTGAAATGTACTTTCGAGGAACAAAAAATTGGGGTTTTATTGGACATTGGGCCCCTACTACACCTATTTGGTTCTAATCTTTTGATTCATCCTAAGGAGAAGAAGCAAAGCAACAACACAACAATTAAAGCAATCACTAGACAAACTCTTTCTTCATTATCAACAATAAATATTGACTTGAAGATAGGACAAGAAGAGACTTCAGTTGAGTGGGAGGAATGGCCTGATAGATTAATGCTTGAAAAATTAATCTTAGTTCAAGAATGGATTAAACAAAATAAAGTGACTTTAGATTTTGAGAAAAAAATTATAAATTTAAAAGTGAGGGATAAACATATGAAAAAATTGTTTGTAAATGATAATGTGCAAGAACTAGAAACAGAGATATATAAAGTGGACATGGAGACATTCAAATTCTTAGTAGAAGAAAATTCATAGTCATATGAAGCATCTAAAAAGTAGAGTTAAACGCAAACAAATAAAAAAAAATCTTGGAATAGAGTACAATTAAAGAATAGATCCAAAGAAAGCAAAAACATGGAAAAAATTATCAAAACTTAACATAAATCTAGAAACAAAAAAAGGAACATTTTTAGGAACAAAATCAACCATATGTAAGGAAGATGAAAGAAATCTAGAGACCAAAGCAACACACAATAGAGTTGTTTCAAATACTTTCAAAAAACAAGATATAGGCAGAAAAACAAAACACATAAACCATTAAGCAAAGTAAAAGAATATGGTGTCAAATGAAGAAATCAAAGTAAGAAATTCAATTGCAAACATAAATAGAAAAATTATGGGAAAATCCTTGTCATCAAAAAACCACTAAGTAAAATATTTAAGATCCTTGTTGTGCACCATGAATAATATCAGATCCTTGTTGTGCACCATGAATAATATCACATATCTAGAGTAAGCATAAATAGGGCTACACTACAAAGCCATGCATTCACTAGGCATGAGAACTTTCAAAACCTAGGCATTGAGAAAAGCTCTTTCAACATGTGTGAAAGAGCTAGGAAAGGGATAAAAATAAGAAATTCTTCTTATTTTTTATTTAAGAAACATGGAAATTTTATCTGAAAAATTATAAAAGAAAAGAAAAAGAAAAAATATTTATGTATATAAGTGATTTAAGTTTTCCTTTAAGCATGAAGCAAGGAATAGGAGTGTCTGAGTTGTTTGTATTTTATTTCATTTCTTTTATCTTTCCCAATTATTATCGTTTTCCAATCTTTTTCCAAGTGCACTTACAAAAAGAAAAATCTTGCTTGGTTGTGATGGGCACATGAAGAGTTATTGTGAGACGGCGTGATGAGAGCATTGGATGAGTGGTGTAAAATTCTTTTTTTTTCTTGTAATGAAAAGAAGTTTTACAAATGGAGTCTTTATTAATTGTTGTAGAGTATTTGTGATTTTACTTAATAGGAAGATGACTAAGGGCCTTCCTATAGCAAAGCTAGAGGTGGATTCAATAGCTTTATCTAGGGGACATTGGTTCCTGGATATTGAATTTGTTGAAGAGGTGGTAAAATTTGAATGGGATGAAGAAGATCTTTTAGAACAAGAGTGGATAGAAAAGGATATAAAGGATTACAACAAGATAATGGGAAAGAATATATTCAGAGTAAAGAAAGGAAAGTTCAAATAAACAACGTTGTGTCAAGAGTTTTACAAATTTTAGAGATCACATGGTTGTGCATAAGAGGTGGAAAGTAGTTGGCCTCCATAATCTATTGGATGATCCAATGTTTTTTATTGATTTTATAAGATGCAAACACGTGATGACCTCATTGCAAGAGCACAAAAGTCACAACCATGATCCATATTTTGTCTGCAAGGTTAACAACTAGGAAAAGGAGCTAATTGAAATCACCATCAAACTTGAGCACATCAAGGCTACTTTGAAATTTTACCCAATGGGCAGAAAGGTGGATGTGAGTTTTGTAAAGAAGAATGCATCTTCTTATTCTGGATATAGCAAGTTCCAAGATGTTAAAGAGATCCTAATGAGGAATTGGATATTAGGACCTTTTTGCATTTACTATGCTTTCCAAGGCTTTCCAAGTACATTATGCCTCACAACCTAGTGACACTAATGCTATTCAACAACAAAGATAAAACCAAGCCATTTGGAGTAGTGGACATGTCCTTGTATGTCCATGAGCATTTGAAGGAGGTACCAAAGAATTCGGACTGCAAGAAATTGATAAATGGATCCCACTTTCTCACAAAGATTATTTATCATGTTCTTGGAATCAAAGATAAGCTTCTACTTGCTCTAAGAGCTCAAATTTTCAAAGATGCTATGGCTGGAGTGAAGTGTCCTAGCAAAAAGATAGCAATAAAAGAAGTGGGAAAAAAGGTAAAGGATATTATCCTAGAAAGTGAGCAACCAATCAAGAAAAGAAAAATGGATCCTAGGAAGTTGTAACTTGAAACTAAAGAGTTCACTCAAGAAGAGATGAAATTAGAGCAAAGGAAGGTGTAATTAGATAAGGAACCTCATCCTCCTTAGAGAAGTACTAAGCGAGTATATTCATATATGATGCAAGATAATGACAAAGAGATACCTATGAAGCTCAGTACCAGAAGATGTTAGAAGACCACTCAGACAAAGAAATTGACTCAATTTAGGCAGAGATGGAGCATTATAAAGATTTGCATGAGCAGATGATGAAAGCTAAAATAGGATTATTCTTCATTAAAAAATGTAGCATTATTAGCATATTTTCAAGACCTTCAAGGACCTCCAAAAAAGAGAGCACATTAGTTCCATTAGTGAAGAGGAGAAGAAAAGAATGAAAGCTCAAAACAAAGATAACAGGGAGCAAGAAAGAATTGGAATTTGACAAAGAAATATGAGAAGAAGACATAGCAAGAGGATCTACCTTGATCTACATATTAGAAGGAAACAAAAAAGAAGAAAAACTAGCAGAGTGATGTGGAAGGGTTTTCATTAAGAAGTTTGAGTTTTCTAGAACCAAATACTCATAGTAAGCAAGTGGGAGTTCAAATCACAAATATAGAGAAAATGCTCAAAATAGTGAAAACTAAGAAAGACATGAATATATAGATTATCATATGGAAACCAAAGATAACTTAAAGAAGCTTGTTGAAGGTAGAAAAGTGAGTTTCCAAGTCATGAATTCTGGTCTAGCAAACTAGCATAGGACCAGCCCATCAGAATCTGGAGAGTCTAATATACCTTATGTTCTTGCAATTAATGCCAAAAAACTCAATGGAACATCTATGAGAAATAGCTATCCAAAACAGATGAGTTTGCACAATGACTAGCTCAAAAAACTTGCTATTTTTAAATGAAATACTCAACTTCAAATGCTGAGAGCAACCAACATGATTACAATTGGACAACTTCCCTTTTGAGGATTCTTAAACATAGGATTGAGTAGCTAAAGTGCAAAAGACTAGAATAAATAACCAAGGTATGCTCCTATAATAAACTTAACATTGAATAGAGGTGTCCCTGAATTTTCAAGGCTATGCAGAGATAGACCCTGAGACCTTAAAATTAGGATTTATCAACTTATTCTAAACCAAATTCCATAAATTGTACACCAACAAGACTTTAATATCTTTCCAATGAATGTTCAGTCATCCAATTTGAAGCTATCTAGAGAGAGACACAACTTTTGCAAGATTACTTTTGTTGAAGATGATGATGCAGAGAAATGAAGAAGCAACACAATGATGAGCAAAATGTTTGTATATTGCTTCAATGTATTGTACATGAATTTGGTAGTCTTTATACAGACTTTTGAAGCCTTCCACGACTCTCTACAAGTGCAGTTGAAAATTCAAATCAGTACATGATTGGAGTTGGTTGTGATTGAATAGATCAACTGTCTACATCTAGGAAAAGGTAAAGTCAAATCCAACAACCTGATTTTAGGTGAATTTATTTAATTGATTGAACATCAAGTTCACATACCTCCAATTTTTGGAATATGAATTATCATTTTATCCTTTTACAAGTGTAATGCTCTAGGATTTTTTATTTGGTAAATGATCATAAAAGATCCTTATGAAATACCAAACAATGAGCATAAATGCCAAACTCTTCAATGGAAATCTTTGACACAATTCAAATGATGTTTTTATGTAGATTAAATCCACCTAAAGAATAATCCAAGCATGATGATCCAACAACTCCCTGTCAAGCTAAAGTATTCTTGAGTCTTCAATCTTTGATAAGATGAATACCTGTTGTTGATTCGAACCTACAAAGTTTGATTCCCATCAAGTGCCTTTTTCATCATATTTGCTACTTGCTTTTCAGTTGGAACAAAAGAAATGTCAATCTCCTTTTCCGTGAGTTTTTCTCTAATGAAATGATAATGAACCTCTATGTCTTTGGTTCTTGCATGGAAGCTAGGATTTGCTACTAAGTGCATAGAGCTTACATTGTCTCCAAATATGTGAGGTTTGGAACTGACAAGTCCCAAATTTGAGTACAATGCCTGTAATCATATTGCCTCTTGAGTTTCTATGGTCAAACCTCTATATTCTACTTCAGTTGATGATAAAGCAATTGTTGGTTTCTTCTTGGAACTCCATGATAGTAGCTTTGAACCTACAAATGCTAAGTAACTAGAGGTAGTTCTTGTATCATCCTTAGCTCCTATCCAATCTTCATCTGAATATATCTTAAGATCCAAATCTCTTAGCAGCATCCATGTGTGGCATTCTTGGAGAGTGCATGAATTGGCTTTGAACTCCTACACTATATGAGATATGTGCTCTTCTATGAGTAGCATATATCAAGCTACCTACCAAGCTTTGATAACCTTTAATTTTTTCAATTTTCTCACCTTCATATACACTAATTTTATGACTCATTTCCAAAGGTGTACCTATAGCTTTAACATTCTCTATCTTGAACTTTAGAAGTAGATCCTAAATATATCTTCTCTAAGTCAAATAAATCCCTTCATTTGTGTATTTGACCATCATACCTAGGAAGAATGTGAGCTCACCTAAATCACTAATTTTGAATTCCATTTGCATATATCTTTTGATCTATTGTATACCATTCAATTCATCGTGGCACAATTATGCCATCTACATATACACACAAATAGATAACTTCATTGTGATCCTTCTTGATGAATAAAGAAGGGTCTGCATTGCTTGTCCAAAAACGTTGGTCCTAAAGATAGGTTACCAATCCAAAATTCCAAGCTCTTGGAGCTTGTTTCAATCCATACAATGCCTTTTGGAGTCTGCATAAATAAGATGTATAATTAGGGTTTTTAGATCTTGGAGGTTGTGAAATGTATACATCTTCCCCTATCCAACCAAATAGAGAAGCATTCTTCACATCAAATCAAAGTAGTTTCTAATTTCTCACAGCAACTACACTTAGCAATGTCCTAATTGTGGTCATCTTTGCAATTGGTGAGAAGGTCTCCTCATAGTCTATGCCATAATTTTGAGCACATCCTTTAGCAACTAATCTGGCATTGTACCTACAAATTGATCCATCTGAATTTCTTTTAAGCTTATAGACCCATCTGCAACCTATTAGCTTCTGATTAGTTTGCATTGGAACCAACTTATAATTATCCATTTCTTTCAATGCTTCTTTCTCCTCTTTCATCGCTTTCTCCCAATTAGGGTTACCTTTAGCTTCTTCATATGTTGAAGGTTCCTTTGAAAGTGAGTCTTTGGCCAAATAAATAGAGTTCTTTGTAATAGATTTAGAGTCATACCCATACCTTTTAGGTTGATTTCTCTCCATTGTTTACCTTCTAGGAGTATGCTTGAAGCATTCTCCAAATTCTTACATTTTGTTCTTTCCTCTTGACTTCTAGAGCTTATACTCTCTTTCCTTCTCATATCTTGATCATCATCAGATACACTTCTTGGATCTTGGACCTATGTATCATGCTTGCTACCTAATGGATGGAAATCAAAACCAACATCATATGGTAGGTTTACCTTCTGTCTATCTTCATCATACCATCACTTGTGTTCTTTAAACACAACATCCCTACTTGTGGTGAATTGTTTGGTGGAGGGATTATAAAACTTGTAGCCCATTTGAGTTGAATCATAGATAATGATCACTGCCTTGGTTGCCCTTTCATCTAGTTTACCTCTGATTTGTGAAGGTACATGTTCAAAAGCTAAACAACCAAATACTTTGCAATGTCCCAGACTTGGTTTTCTACCATTCCATGCTTCATAAGGAGTCATACCTTGAAGAGATTTGGATGGAATTTTGTTCACAAGATAGACAATAGCTGAGATTGCTTCTGCCCATAAATAGTGTGGTAGCTTCTTCTTTTCAAGCATTGTTCTAGAATATCCAACTAGCATCTTATATCTTCTCTCTACAATACCATTCAATTGAGGAGAATACCTGTTATTCACGTCCCTTTTGATGCCTTTATCCATAAAAAACGCATCAAACTATTAGGAGAAGTATTCTCCCCCTCCATCAGATCCAAGTTTCTTCAAAGATCTACGTGTATGATTCTCCACATGTGCTAGGTACTTCTTGAGACATTCAATCACTTCATTCTTATTTTTCATAAAGTATACAATGTTCCATCTACCATGATCATCAACAAAGGAAACATAACACGTTGAGCCTGCCAATGAAGGTTCTTGACTTGGTCCCCACACATCACTGTGTATTAAGTCCACAAGGTTGTTGTGGATGTAGCCTTTGTGGTTGAATGATTGTCTTTGTGCCTTCCCAATCTAACAAGCATCACATCTATTGATCATGTGTTGCTTTGATATGTTTGGAAGCCCTAGAAAAATTTGATCCTTGCATATATCCTTCAAGGTTCTTTCATTCACATGAGCAAGTATCTTATGCCATACTTCAAGCTCACTTAGGGTTTGAAACCCAAAGTTGAATAATGTTCCTCGTTTCTCCTACTTCAAAAGTAAAGATCCTACCATGCTTCTCATCTTTGGCTATCTTCTTGATGCCTTGACATGGGTCTTCCACAAAAGCTCCATGTTGGGTGAACCTAACTTGCAATCCTTTTTCAAGTATTTGTCCTACACTTATCAGGTTTTTAGCGATCATGGGTACATAGAGAACCTTACTCAGAATGTTTGTCCTACCATTAGAAGCTTTGAAATTACCAATCTTCTTCACATTGTGCTTAGTATCATCCCCTCTATGTACTTCATGTCTATGCTTTGGACTTTACAAGTCAGATAAAAGAGCAGTGTTACTTGCAACATGGTTTGAACATCCTAAATCTATGTAGAACAAATGATCATCTTCTTTTCCTTCTTTGTGACTCATATTCATTATAAGTAATGAATCTTCATCTGATTGATCTTTAGAATAATTGTTGAAGTCCCTTCTATTGTGACTTCTATTGTTCTTGTTGAAATTGTGTCTACCTCTACCTCTAGTTTTTCCAAATCCACCTCTTCCACCTCCTTTTTGGGTCCTTCCATTGAACCAACAATTTTGAGTGGTGTCGTTGGTCTTGTTATAGATGACACAAGTCTGAACATCTTGACCTTTTGATCTCTCATACTTTGCTCCTTTTTTCTTCCCTTTCCACTGCTGCAAAATCTTCAAAAGGATACTTGAGCAGCTACCAAGGCCACGAATAGTAGTAAATAACAAGCACCAAGGGAGGACCAAAAGTTGGGATTGTGCATTGAAGAGCAGATGATGGATAATTGAGGGTATGGTGGAGAGGGAAGGGAGCACAAAGGGGGTTGAGATTGATAGGGTATGGAGGGATAAGGATGGGGTTGTTTAGAAGGCTAAAGGGAGGATAGGAGTAGGGTTCTAGTCTCTTGAGAGGGCCAAAATGCGAAAACAGTAAAGCCACAGAGGCTGCATATGGGAAAATGTGAAACATATGGTAAAATAAGGTGAGAATAGACCATGTAGACCATGTGCGTAATGAAAACCACATGATAAATGTGCTCAAAACATGTGGGTTTTGACCAAAATTCAGAGAAAACTTGGGATTTTGGAAAGACTAAGCCAAAAAATGAGTTCAAAGTGCCAAAAGACATGAAAATGACCCAAAGTTTGAAAAAAATGGCCATCTGAGGTACAATCTAGATGCAAAAGCATTGGACCAAGAAAAATAACAAAACATATATAAACTTTTTTTTTTAAGCCATCCGTGGGGTTTTGGCAAAAATAAATAAAAAAATGAAAAGAAAATTTAAAATGGGGATGGAGGGGAAGGGGTCCACTTTTGGTCCACTTGGGGGGGTCCACTTGGGGGGGATCCACTCGAGGCGGAGGGGTCCACTCGGGGGGAGGGGTCCACTTGGAGGGGAGGGGGTTCCACTTGGGGGGGAGGGGTCCACTTGGGGGGGGAGGGGGTCCATTTGGGGCGGGGGGGGGGGGGGAATGGTCCACTTGGGGGGGCAAGGGGGTTTTTTTTTTAATAGGAAAATCAGTTGCCAAGGGGCCCTTTTTTTAAATACCAAAAAATAGATAAGAATTACAAATAAAATCCAAAAAAATTCAAAAAAATCCAAAAAAAGAAAAAAAATTCTCAAAAATTCCCTACACTTCTAGGCCACTTTTCTCCCTCAAAACCATAGAGAGTGTCCATTTTTCTCCATTTTTATCAAGAAAATTATAGTCTTAAAAAATAAAAAATTCAAAAAAAAATAAATAGGCTTTAAAAATTCCAAAAAAAATCTTTAAAAAAATTATTCATGCACAGGGCTGTGGAATGGTGGCTTCCAATATGCATAAAAACTCAAAGAACAAGTATGAAAATGGATAAAGACTAGTAAAACTTAAGCAAAAAAAATTATATGAGAAGACTATGTACAACTTGGACAGATTTTGCAAGTTCTAGGTGATCCAGAGTTCTTCATTTATGTTGATAATAGGCCTTGAGCCTAAATATGAGGACTAATTGAAACTCTTTGCCCACCATTTTCTCCAAATGTATTGCACTTCATTTGATTTTTCTTCTTTTTGGGCATACTAACCATCTGATAGGGCCACCCTAAATCCTTCATTAGAAAACTATCTCCTCCATACTGCATCTTTTGTATCTTTATTTCAGCTACTATGTGACTTAATATGCAAAGTTTCATTTTTACTATTCTAGCTTCTTCATCCAATGGAACCCTCTGTTTCCAAAGACTTGCAGGCACTCCTTCCACATCCTTGTAAATCCCTACAGTTACTATCATATAACTTGACATAATAGATGATATCCATACCAGTATCCATAACAAAGTGGCCATTGATATAGGATTTGAAGTAGCTTCAGCACTGTTGCACTTAAGGGCTTTTCTTTTCTTCTCTCTTCTATGGCCTTTGACTGAGACTGTTTCACTCGAATCAATAAAATGAATGATGTCCTCTTTTTATTCATTGACTTCCTCTCTACTTGAGTTTGGCACAATTCCATGGCAGGAAGATGCGTCTTCTGTGTGGAGCCAATCCAACATGTTTTCTTCTTCATATAAATTTGCTTCTTCAAATAGATCTGCTTCTAGGTTGTCCAACAATTCTTCTTCCATACAAATACCAATTGTCTGCATCATGCTGATATGTCTTTTGTTGTCTAGACCTTCTTCTAAAAATATCTGTTGTAACTCTTTCCCCTCTTGCTTTGCCCACATTGTGTCCTTACCCCAGTCATGTAGTACATTGGCATGCCTTAACCAAGGTCTCCCAATTAATAGGGGGAAACTTCCTTCTACCTATGGCAACCTTAAGACAACAAAATCCAAGTTAAAGATTGTACCTTGTATCTCGACTGGGACTCGAGGGACCACTCCCATAGGCCTTACTATGCTTTGGTCTGCCAATGTTATAGTGAAGTTGGCAGGTCTTAAAGGTTGTAGTCTAGTCTTTTTCATGGTATGTTCAGGCATCAAGTTAATGCCAGAACTGCCATCCACAATAACTCCTTGGAACTCATGACCTTTGATAGTGGCTGTTAGCCGAGGGCTCATATAATCTATGAGGGGTGCTTCCCCTATAATTTTATCTTTATGTATAGCAACAACCTTTGCCATTAAACTTGTTGTGGAAGCCTCATCAATTATCTGCAAGAGTTTTGACCTGAATTTTCCATCCATCTTTATTAAATCAAAAATACTCACCGAAGAAACTACCCAATTACCTATGGGCAAAGGCTATTTGTACAGCCACATACTTGGTTAACAGGCTCCCATCCAAATCCTTGGATGTAATGACACCATATGAAGCCTAGAATGGTAGGAGACCCTCATTGGACCACAGTAAAATCTTTGGGTGCATTGCTTATGCACATATACTCTCACTGATTAGAGGAAAGCTTGATAAAAAAGCTGAAAAGTGTATCTTCATTGGCTATGACCAAAATCAAAAGGGTTATAGGTTGTACAATCCCACTAATAACGGGTTTACCATTAGTAGGGATGTAGCATTGGATGAAAATAATTCATGGTTTGAATATGATTGCAAGAAGATCAAGTTACTTTATGATTTGGAAAGTGATTTTCCAACTCTCACTCAAGAAGATCGACAAGTACTAGAAGATGTCATCTCAGAGGATGAAGAGCAGATTGACTTCAAGACTTCGAAGTCAAGGGGCAAGACCAAGTTCAAGAAATTGGAAGAAATTCTAGGGTCCTCCAACCAAGCACTCAGAAGATCTGAAAGGGAGAGTAAAAGAGCAATAAGGTATGGCTATGACACATCACTAGTCACCAAGCATTCTCTTTATATCACTAAAGAAAACAATACTTGGGATTTGGTTCCCAAAAAGCCAAGTATGAAGGTAATAGGATCTAGGTGGATATATAAAATCAAGAAGAACTCAGATGGTTCTATAAACAGGCAAGGCTAGTAGCAAAGCGGTTTGCTAAAACCCATGGACTAGACTATGAAGAAACTTTTTACCTTGTGGCTAAGATGCCAATCATTAGAGTATTTGTAAGTGTCGCTACTTCAAAAAATTGGAACTTATATCAGTTAGATGTTAAGAATGCATTCTTAAATGGATGGTATCAGAGGAAGTGTACATGGCTCAACCCCTAGGGTATGAAGATAAAGACAAACCAGGTTATGTATGCAAGCTAAGAAAGGCACTCTATGGCCTAAAGCAAGCTCCTAGAGCTTGGAACCATAGGCTTATTAGTTATTTGCAAGATCAAGGATTTGTTGCTAGCAAAGCATATTCTTCTTTATTCATAAAGAAGACCAATATAGAAGTTATCTACTTATGTGTCTATGTGGATGAGATTATCATTATAGGGAATAATGCCAATGGCATCGCAAGTTAAAGCTCAAATGATGGAAGAATTTAAAATCAGTGATTTTGGTTTGTTAACATACTTTCTTGGCCTGGAACTTGTGTATACACATTCTGGTGTGTACATTACTCAAAGGAAGTATGTTCATGAGATGTTAATAAAATTCAAGATGGAGAACACCAAAATTGTAGGTACACACATGGAACTCAATCATAAGCTTAGCTCTCATGAGGGAGAACTTCTTGAGGATATTACAGGTTACCAAAAACTTGTTGGGAGTCTCAACTATGCAACCCTAACAAGAATGCACATTGCTTATGGAGTAAGTACATTAAGCCAATTTATGCATGCACCAAGAAAGCCTCACATGGAAGCTTCCAAAAGGATCCTTAGGTATTCAAAGGGTACTATAAATGAAGGGTTATTTTACCCATTCACTTTTGATTTGGACATAAATATTGGGCTAGCTCCAAGGATGATAGGAGGACACCTCAGGTTACTTGTCCTTTGCAAGTTCAAAGCTAATATCATGATCATCAAAGAAGCAACCAACTATGGCATTGTCATCTACAGAGGCGATATATAGAGGCTTAGCAAATGCAACACAAGAGGCGATGTGGCTCAAGCAACTCGACACAGATTTGGAGTTAAGGTCTTACACCAATAATGTTTGGACACAACACTAGTTCACTTCATTTGGCTACTAATCCTGTATATCATGCAAGGACTAAGCACATTCAAGTGCACTATAATTATGTAATGGAGAAATTGCTTAGCAAGGGCATTCAATTGTCCTATGTATCAACTCATTTGCAATGTGCAGATATACTCAGAAAGTCTCTAGATGGAACTAAGATGAAGATGTTCAAAATGATGATTGGTTTACAACAGATCAAGAAGGAATGAAGACCAAGAATGTCAGGCTTGAGGGGGAGCTTTTGGTGCAAGAGAATCCAATAATCATATCTCTCATATAGCCATATATGATCAATCCCTTGTAAAATCAATTACCTTTTACCTTTGTAAGAGTAACTTACTTCCACATGGAATTACGAAGCATCAAATCTTGATTTATTTGGTAGAAGATTGATGAGAGAATATATCCTATAGTTTAGGATTTACTTTTAGGTGAACATTTGAATTTGAATTCAAGATTGTTTCCAAACTCGACTATAAAAGCAATTCAAAAGACACGTGTGGCATGCCCTAAGTTTGGAGAGCAATAGAGATGGACCTTATGTGATTTGAGAGCTCACGCCATAGCTCAATCACTACCCTTACATTCTGCAATAGATTATTTCCAATGACCTTGTATTTCTATGTGATCTAGTACATACATTTTGATTATATATCTAGTTCACTTCTCTGCTATGAGTACATTAGTACAATGATATTCTCAGAGCTTGTTCTCAGTGTATGATTGATCATTTTTTGTGATTTAAAGTCTCATATATTCAACATACTATCTAGTTTATAGCTACAAAATCTCATGTTCATTGATTCTCTCAATCATGAGATATATTCACTTCATTACTCTCTATTCTATTGACTAATGCATCCTGAAAATATCGAGCAAGTCCTATGATTTGCTAAACATCCTAATCAGTGTGTAGTTCATATTTTTTATTGAAATCACTCATGATTGGTAGATATCTAAGATAATTAGATACCACCAAAAGAAATTCTACTAATTTCTAGCAAGTTGTCAGCACTATGCATTATATTGAACACATGTAGAGACTAAAATAGCAAGTATGTGACCTTGGATCAATTTCCTACTCATCTGTTTTGATCTAGTGATTAGCTAATCATCTTCCAAAGCACATAGATGAGTATTTATGATCGTTAGCAAGCTAAAGAGGCCCACTACACTCTCCATCACTTGTTATTGGCTAGTGTGAAGCAGCATGTTATGACACCACTTCGTCTCTGAAGACTATCTGCCATGTCCTCCAACAGAGGCTAAGGGCAGATGGAGGGGGAGAATAGTTCTCCCATGACTTTGATTCTTATCTCCAAGAGAGAGGGATCTAAAGAGTGATTACAACCGGGTATACTCAAGAGCAAAATGGAGTGGTAGAAAGGAGGATTATAACTATATTGGAGGCTATAAGGTCAATGCTAAATGAGAAGAAGTTTCCCAATTACCTATGAGCAGAGGGTACATCCACAACCACCTATCTTGGATTTCAAAGATCAAAGATTTGAAGGAGCAGTTGATTTTTGTTGATGAAGTCTTGTCTGATAGTTCACTTGTGTAGATTGTTTTCAATGGTCTTCTAGATTTTTTATCAGAGTTTTGCTTCTACTCGCAATCCAAATGCCTTACCATTTGAGGAGTTATATTGCAAGGAGATCAATCTAGGCAAAAGAGGTCCATTATGCATGTTGTAGATCAAGCTTTTCTGTCCAATCACAAGGGCAAAGGAAAATGGAGCTCATCTACTAGTAAGCAAATTTTCTAATTCAGCATAATCAAACAAGGATGACAGAGACAAGAAGAAAGTAGAAAAGTGAAAATTGGTTTGCACATACTGTAAAGGAAATGATCATGTCATAAAGAGTTGTCCAAAACTTGCTGCAAAAGAGGCAAAGAAAAAAGAGGCTAGAATGGTTGTTGCAAAAGCCTCTACACCCAAAACAGAGTCTATTAATCTTGTGTAGAATGAATAATGGGAATTTACTGCTATTTGAAGTTATGACCCATCACTCATGAACATTGTATGTCTCTAGTAGACTTAGATGTTTGGTACTTTGATAGTGGAGCAACCAAACATATTAACTCGTAGTGGATTTTCTTCACTTCACTTGAGAATGCCCCTATAGGGAATAATGTCAAATGTGCCTACAACTCCTCTTATCCTATCATGGGAGTTGGTAAGATCATTCTGACTACTGCTCGTGGTAGTTCTTTTACATTGTCAGATTCTTTATTTGTACCAGGGATCAAGAAAAATCTATTATCAGTTTCTCCATTTGTGAGAATAGGCTTTGTTGTGAAATTTATTGATCACACATATACATTCCATGATCTCTCAAATGGCGACATTATTATTGCTTCTGAAATTTTATATCATGGGTTGTATAAGCTCATAGATTATGCAAAATTTGTGAATGATTCAACATGTGTCGTTCAAGATTCTCAAGCTATTTTAGATGCAAAGCTTTGGCATGCACACTTTGGTCATCTGAATTTTGCTAGTTTCCTATGCCTATAAAAATCTGAAATGGTGTCCTCTTTGCCCAAACTTGAGTCACTTGGTAAACATGTCTCTAAAGGCTGTATTTTGGGAAGAATGTAGCATTCCTCCTTCCCAAAAGATGGTTCAGTTCGAGCTACTAAAAAATTATAGCTTGTTCACAGTAATGTCTGTGGTCCTATGCAAACACCTTCTTTTGGAAACTACCTTTACTTCATGACCTTAATTGATGATTTTTCCAAGCATGAAGGGGTATATCCATTGAAAGCAAAGTCCGAAGTATTTATGTGCTTCAAACTATTTCTTGTTTTGGCTAAAGATCTCTTAGCATGTAAAATGGGCACCCTCTATTCTAATCGAGGCATGGAGTATATATCTTCTAGATTTAATGCATTTTTGGCTGAATGTGCGATAAAACAGCAATGTAGAGTGCCATATACACCTCAAGAGAATGGAATTGTTGAAAAGAGGAACATGTCACTCATGGATATGGTGAGGTGTATGGTCAAGAGTTAAGCTTTACCAATAGTTTTTGCCTTGAGGTTTTTGTTATGTGTGTAGCATATGTACTGAACAAGTGTCCCACTAAAACATTGCAGTCTATCACTCTGTATGAGGCTTGACATGGTTGCAAGCCATCTGTTGCTGATCTACATGTCTTTGGTTGTCTAGCATATGCATTAGTGCATTAACAACAATGCGAGAAATTAGATGATAAAGTAGTATTTTTTTTGGGTACAGTTATGAAAGCAAAGACGATCCTCTCTATCATCCATAGACAAAATGCATTTTGGTTAGCCGTGATGATGTTTTTGTGGAAGATGCTATTCAGCCAATACTTTCATGTACTAATGAGACATTAGTTAGCTCCAAAGATATGTATAATACTTTGCTGCCACTTTTTACAGGTGGATAGTCTAGTGCTAGTCAAAATGAGGCAATTTCTGAGCCTTTATAGATCTCATGTGATGATGTAGATCATTACAATTTTGATGGAGATTTACATCATGCACTTGTTGATAAGAGATTTGATATAGAGGAGGCCAAAACTATGCCTAAATGGCTGGTGCAGACTTTGTGAGATAGCAAAGTAGATGCATCTCTATCATATCACACTCGTTCAGGCTCTCATAGTGCTTCTTTTGCATTAGATTTCTATGCTATGGCTACCTTTAGTCTCTGTGATGAGAATGAGCCTGTTTCATTTGATGAACCTCAAAATTCTAAAAATTGGATGGTTGTTATGCAATCAAAGTATGACGCTATTATGAAAAATTATAGTTCGTCTTTATGTGACTTGCCTCCTAGCAAGAAGGCCATTGGCACTAAGTGTATACAAGCTAAAGCATAAGCTTGATGCAACAGCTGACAAGTATAAGACTAGGCTTGTTGCAAAGGTTTATGCTCAAGAAAGAGGCATTGATTTTGATGAGACCTTTGCTCCTACATGCCGAATCACTACTGTTCGTAGCATCTGTGCACTCGTAGCTGATCATGGTTGGAATGTACATTAGTTGGACATTAAAATTTCATTTTCGAATGGCGACTTTCATGAAGAAAAGTATGTTTTTTAGCCCTGTGGTTTTGTGCAAAAAGGGCATGAAAACAAAGTGTGCAGGTTGAAAAAGGCATTATATGGTTTGAAGCAAGCACCGTGTGCTTGGTATGAAACGATACATGCCTATGTGATTGCACATGGTTTTGAGAACACTCCAATTGAGAGAACCTTATATGTTAAGCATGCAAATGATGTGCTTCTAATCATTGTTGTCTATGTTGATGACATGCTGCTTAATGGTACTCATGAGAAGCATATTGCCAATTTTAAGGCTACTCTCCATGCCTTATTTGAGATGTCAAATTTGGGCCATTTGCATCATTATTTGGGCATTTAGTTTTATGCAAGTTGATGGTGCAATAGTTTTGCGTCAAACAAATTATATTGACACATTATTGTAGCATTTTGGCCTTAAAGGCTACAAACCTATTGCCACTCCTATGGAGATAGGTTTACGATTGAGTCTTCATGATGCTAGATATGCATTTGATGCTATTCTCTATCAGTAGGTTGTTGGATGCTTGATTTACTTATGCATTACACACCCGCATATTCATTTTGTTATCTCAGAGATGAGCAAGTTTATGCATTGCCCAAGTGTCAAGCATTGGTAGGGGGTTAAACGCATCTTTTGCTACTTGAGTGGTACCCAACTACTTGGATTGTTTTATCTGAAGGGGGGATCACTACCACCAAATTTACATGCTTTTTTTTACTCTGACTAGACTTGTTGCTATGACACTCATGTGTCCATTAGTGGTTTTTGCTTCATGTGTGGTAGCTCATGCATATGTTGGTTGAGCAAGAAGCAGCCTACTCTAGCCACTTCTAGTTGTGAGGCTGAGTATAGGGCAACTTTCATAGCAATTGTTGAGTGTGTGTGTGTGGCTCAGATGCGTTATAACTAATTTGGGTGGTAGTAAGTCTTTTGCCATCACCATCTTCACTCACAATTCTCTTTAGGAGGTTTTTTCCCCCGGTTTGTATATATGCCTATAACCCTAAGTTGTGCTCCAAGCCTCTTCTTGCTTGTGTTGTTCACGTGCTTCCATAGACCTCGAACTCCAACAAGACTCAATCTCAATTACAAGGTAAATCTTTGATTTTTGGCCTCAACCCTCATGATAGAGCAAATCCTTTTAAACAAAGTCAATCATCCGCAAAGAAGTGTGAGATCCACCAAATATAGCAAAAGGAAGCACACCCCATGTTGAAGCATGTGTTTGTAGTTGTTAAGTGCTTTCTTTAGTGGTACCTATCAAAAGTAGAAGAAACATAAGAAAAGGACATATCCGAACACATCCATAAGAGTGCATGACAACAAGTATGCATCAAAATCAGGGATTCAAATAGAAATAGAGAAACCGCGTTTTTTCAAGCATTGGAAAAATCCACACTTTTTTGGGCCCTATAACTCAAAACTTTTATAGAATTCCAAAACACTTATGGGAGGCAAAAATGTTCAGATCTTTGATCCGCACAATCGTGTTTGAGATGTCCTATGTCCAAATCCACCTCCAAATGTCAATTTTCAGCCTTGCAAGTTTAGAAATTCTCGAGAGAGAATAAAATCAAGGCAAAATCTTATAGTGAGCTAAATGTAGAGCCTGAAACAAGGTTCTTCAAACATGATTCAAAAATTTTTCACAAAGATACTTTTATTCTTCTATGCATGCTCTACCTCTCTCTCATACAACATTCATCTTAATTATTTCATTTTGACATTCATTTTTTTACCAGAAAACATGATGAAGATAAGGTCTGGAAAGAGGTTATGTGAGGAGATGGTGATTTGATTCTAGATATGAGGTGGCGTTGCAAGAAACCTACTCTACACTTGCCAATATAACCTAAGAAATGCTTGATATACTTCATCAGCTTCATAATGGTGTGCATAGACTCACCAAGTCCTTTGGAACATCATTCTCAAATGTTTGCATGAAAACAGATAACTTCTATATGCAAGAAATGAAAAGAACCTTCTATTTTTGGAAAGAGAAGGTCTCAGTATAATGCTCAAAACTCACAACCTGGTATGAATTGACCAAAGAGCATTTGGGCACATCTAATTGAATTTTCAGCTAACTAAAGAAAGTTATTTCATGAATTTAGCTGCATCATAGAGGGAGAAATGAATTTAGCAAGCCATGGGGGTCATCCCCACTTTTTAGGATCTAGAAGATGTGTAGAAAGAGTCATCTTCTTTGCTCCAGATCTAGAGATCTACTAAATCAATAATAATGAAAATCGCTACTGAAAACTTTACACTTTAACTATCCCAAGTTAAAGTAAAGCAAATGGGTTCGTACACGTAGAGAAATTGATTCCACAAGTTTACTATATATAAGACAATAGTTATGTAGTATAACAGAGGAGCAATAGAGAAGATAACAGATATAGGAGAATCTCAATGATTTTCTACTAACAACAATTACAAAGATGATGGCATTATCTACCTGTGCACTCTCAAGGTAGAGCTTAAATGGTGATCTAGACAACTCTAGATAGGGCGATACAAGGTAGAGGTATGCTGGCTTGATTCGATGTCTAAGGTACTGTAGAAGTTATGTACATATAGGATAATGGGAAACCTTCAATGGATGGCTATACATGGGCGATAAAGCGTGGGCAGCCATCGCCCGCATAATTGCCATATATAGCTTAGGTCTATTAAATTGACTTAACAAATATAAATGATTTATGACTTCAAGAGGGAATATTCCATGGAATATTCCTTTTATTGTCCCTCCGAGGCCACTCCTCCCGGCCCACCTCCACCAAGGGGCACGCTGGCCCCTTGGGACCCCCTAGCCAAGGGGCCCATTGGGCCCCTTGGACCCCCGAACAGGGGCTGCTCACCGCTACCTCGGACCCCACAATTGGGGACCCTCGTAACTCCCTTTCCTTACAATACCTTACATGGTCCAATATGACCTTCATCGAACATGCAAGTTGGGATTCCCATCAAGTGAGTAATGCACGTTTGGCTTCTCCTCATAATGGGGGCCTTAGAAAATATACTATCATGAGGGGTAGACATTGATCATATACTAACACCACCCCTCAATGTTTATCGAACGATAAATCAAGTAGCTCTCGATCTTATGCCCATCTGTTGAAGATGCCTATTGAGCTGATCTCTTCCAAGTGCTTTGGTGAATATGTCAGTACAATTCGCCTCTGTTGGGCAATATTCTAGCTCCACAATTTCATCTTTAATTAGCTCACGAACATAATGGTACTGTAGTTCTATATGCTTGGTGCGAGCATGAAATACTCGGTTCTTTGCAATGGCCATACAACCTTGATTATCGCACTTAAGTATGGCTGGCATATTTGATGGAAAGCCTATATCTACAAGAATTTGCCTTAACCAAACTGCCTCACAGGAAGCAAAACAAGTCGCTTTGTACTCTGCTTCAGTGGAGGAGAGTGCAAGAGTTGGTTGCTTCCTACTTACCCAAGACAATATTCCTAAACCAAGTGAAAAACAATATTGAGAAATTGATTTTCTAGAATCACAATCTCTAGCCCAATCTAAATCACAATATCTTTGAAGTGTTTCACCCGTGGTATAAAAAATACCAAAATCCAAGGTTCCTGCAATGTACCTTATAATTCACATTCCAGCATTCCAATGACTCTCCTTAGGTTTGTTGGAAAACCTGCTTAACACTCCAATAGCATAGCAAATATGTGTTCTAGTGTTGCACAAAAAATAAGACTTCCAACGAGCTTCCTATACTTCTTAGCATCTACATCAAGCATGTTATCATCCACAGATAACTTATGATTTACCTCCATAGGTATGATGTTAGTTTGCAGTCCTTCATTCCAAATGCCTTGAGAATTTCTTTGCCATATTTTTTTTGTGAGATGAAAATGCCATGCATTCTTTGCCATACTTCAATTCCCAAACAAAAATGGAGTAGATCTAAGTCTCTCATTTCAAACTCAGTTCCCAAGCTGATCCGAGTTTGATTGATGAGTTCTTGATGATCTCCTATAATGATCAAATCATCTACATATACAATGACAACAAGTAGCTTGTTATCCCTTTTCCTTACATACAAGTTAGCATTAGAATTACTTCTTTCAAAACCCATATTTTTGAAAAAATTATCTATCCATTCGTACAGTGCCCGTGGTGCTTCCTTAAGTCCATAGAAAGCTTTCTTCAACCTGCAGACTTTATTTTCTGAATTGGGCACCTCAAAACCTAGTGATTGAGATACATATACCTTCTCCTTGAGATAACCATTCAAAAATGCAGATTTGACATCCATCTGAGTACTCTAGGAGAAACATTCACTTTAGTGAAGTTGGGTGATTGATATCTATCTCTGTGTGTAGGCTCTGTTGGAAATATTCTACTCTATTGTAAAGCTTGATTCTCATTCTCTATTTATCCATTTTCTATGGTTTTGGTGTCATTGGGTAGCCATTATCATGCTCTAAAGTTGACTCAATTTTGAGATTCATTCTATGTATACTCTCTGAGAAAATCTTGCTGGAGTGAAGTGAGGTCTTTGTTTGATTAGCAATCGTGAGCATTCAACTAGCTCATGTTGTAGAAATTGTTTCTCTTTGTGTAAGCATTCATTTGGAATGAAATTTGTTTTGTTGGAAAGCTCATTATCTACTACAGGTCTACAAAAGCTCACTAGAGTTCTCTGCATATGCTCTGACAAAGAGCATTTTTGGTGTGCAAAGTTCAAAGAAGGATACCTGTGGAGGCCATTCGCACTTCGTCGTTGCATAGGGGTTGAGATACTTCCCCCATCAAAGTAGATATGATTAAGCCTCCATATTGTAAATATAGCCCTGATCAATGTGCTCATCTAAGAACAAGCAAAGAAACCAATAGTGCTGGAAGAGGCACTCCATGATCCAAATTGGAGGGCTACCATGCAAACAAAATACAACAATATCATGAAGAATGGAGCTTGGGAGCTATTTGAACAACCCCCTAAATGCAAATTCATGGCACCAAGTGGATCTATAAGTTAGAGTACAATGTTGATGGTTGATGCCACAAAGCGAAGCTATTTTGGAATCCTAATCGCCTTGAGTATGGTCACCAATTTTTATGAGATTTTGAGACTCTCACTATAGGGATCTTGAGGATGTCATAGATGAAGCCACAAACTCCTATGATGCTAATTATTGTGCTAGATGGATTCCAAGTGAGCTTTCTAGTTATCATTGCCCAAGTTATCAAAACCAGTAGCTATCTATCTAGTTTCAAACTACCCCATATGGCTATTTGGATCCTCATGCTTCTTCCTCAATAGAATAATGGAATGTTGGATTCTAATGTCTTGAGGTCTTTAATGTGATAGTGTTTTGATTTATCAAGTGAAGAATCATGAGGGCATAAGCATGCATGGATTTATTCAGATATTTTTGAAGATATTTAAAAGATAGTATTTTATATATGGTTTTGTAAAAAAAGTAGATTGCCCAGAAATTCATGATTTGTAAATAAAGGATATTTTCATAAATGCATGCTTTTTGAAGCAACACCCTCATGTATCTTCTATTCAAGAGGCAATAAAAAATACTTATAAATACACATACTATGATAGACTATTTATTCTCAGTATTTTTTTGTGAGATCTCATTCTTGTACTCTCTCTGCGTACGTGCGTTTGCAAGATCCAAGAAACTATATATATATATATATATATATATATATATATATATATATATATATATATATATATATATATATATATATATATATATATATATATATATATATATATATATATATATATACATACATACATACATACACACACACACACACATATATATATATATATATATATATATATATATATATATATATATATATATATATATATATATATATTGTGTTGTTCGCGTGCTTCTGCAGACGTCTAACTCCAACAAAATGTATCAGAGCATGTCATTGCTTCATCTAGGGTGCCGTCGACACTCCTCCTATTGCAGTCTCAGAATCGCACAAATTTTGGTGAGCATACTCAGCGTGTTTTTGAGATCTGAGCTCGTTTCAACCTCCGAATGCACTATCGCAGTGCTTGTGTAGGCTATTCTGTCTTTTTGTGACAAAGGTATATATCCGTTTCTGATCACTAGTATAAGCGTCTAGAACTCTACTATAGGCCTACTAGAATTTGTCTCGACAATTTAGTTCAACTTTTTGAGATACAGTCAATTTTTTGCATCAAGGTATTTTAGTCACCGGCCATGGTTGAAAGCAGTGATGTATTCTGTATGTTGGTTGTTGAGGATAAGTTGGATCGTACCAACTACCCATTATGGGCTTATATGATGCGGCATGTGTTGGTTGCAAAAGGACTGTGGAACATTGTGTAGGGTGTCGAAAAACGTCCTATCACACCTGCAAGTGTTACAACTGTAGGTATTGAAGCTGATGGAGAAGGTGTCGAAGATGATGATATTTTGCATATTCATGTTCGTGCTGCAGTTTCTGCTGCACCTACTACATAGTAGACTCGCTGGGATGGTAGAGATGCCCAGGCACATGCATTGATAGCTTTGTCTGTCAAATGTGTCATTATTCCTCACATTTGCTCTTGCAAAACAGCTAAGGATGCTTGGGATACACTTACCACATTGTACCAAGCTAGGAATGAGGCTCGTGTTGCTTACCTCCGAAAACAGTTGGAGAGTGAGCACATGAATGAAGGTGATTCTATGGACAATTTCCTAACAAAGATCAAAGACTTGAAGGAACAGTTGATTTCTGCAGATGAGGTTATACCAGATATCTCACTTGTGCAGAACATTTTGAATGGTCTTCCTTATTCATATCAGAGTTTTGCTTCTACTCTTCGGTTGATGATGAAAGGCAATCCAAATGCCTTATCATTTGAGGAGTTAGTCTCTGTTCTGTTGCAAGAAGATCACTCCAAGCAGAATAGGTCCATTATGCAGGTTGCAAATCAAGCTTTCTTGGCTAGTCAAAAGGGCAAAGGAAGATGGAGCTCTTCAACTAGTAAGCAAAAATCTGCTAATCTGCTAATTTTGCATATTCGAAGAAGGAAGATAAAGATGAGAAGAAATCAGAAAAGCAAAAATTGTTTTGTAAGTACTGTAAAGGGAATGATCATATCATTAAGAACTATTTAAAACTGGTTGCTAAAGAGGCAAAGAAGAAAGAGGCTGGAATGGTTGTTGCAGAGGCCTTTACACCAAAAACAAAGTCTACTAATCTTGTGCAGGATGGTAGTTCTTTCACTTTGTCAGATGCTCTATTTGTGGCAGGGATCAAGAAGAACCTGTTATCAGTTTCTGCATTAGCCAAGA
>CM035435.1:86987403-87017403 GCA_020310875.1 Ceratopteris richardii | reverse complement strand
ACAGACGACAGACACCGTCTATCGCGACAGACCAAATCACGACAGACGACAGACAGTGTCTATCGCGACAGACCACTCTATCGCGACAGACACCGTCTATCGCGACAGACACCGTCTATCGCGACAGACCACTCTATCGCGACAGACCACTCTATCGCGACAGACACCGTCTATCGCGACAGACACCGTCTATCGCGACAGACCACTCTATCGCGACAGACACCGTCTATCGTGACGGACAACCCCACACGATAGTTTGTGTCTATCGTGACAGACACCGTCTATCGCGATAGACAGACATTTTCGGCAAAAATTAAGGGGTAAATTTTTTGAAAATTTAAGCTAAATTTTGGGCATATTTGCACTCTCAAATACTCACACACTTGCAAAGGCCTTAGAAAAAAGCATTAAAACCCCTGAAAGGTTCTGTTTGTCTGGTTAACCCCCTAAACCCTGAACGGCCATAACTTTTTCATACGAAATCCATTTTTTGAGCTCTAGGGCTTGTCGGAAAGCTCGTGGCATATACTACACGCCCTCAACTGTTTTTTATAAGAATAATGCGTTGATTTTCAGATAGGATATTTGGAAGTTGACACACTGAGGGGTAGGAACACCAAGGGAGCTCTAGAGGAAATTTTTAGCAATACAAAAGGGGGAACAAGGGTCATTAAAAAGTGTCTGAAATAAATTGTCTGTCAATTGAAGGATCAACTTGGAGCTAATCTTGGGACTGATGCAGGTCTATTGAGAAGCAATTGAGAGCGTCCAAGCAAGGGCTTTGTGCAAGCTTGAGAATCAACTTCTCGAGCACTAAAGAGCAAGGATCAGCAAGAAAGGTCGGAATACTCTCAACTCCCCTTCGTCAATTCCTAGCTTAGGCTAAGAACGACTAGAGGTAGGAGTAAGTCAGGGCGACGATAGGCAATTATCAAGTTGAAGCATACCTAAACTTTCAAGTTCAAGCTAAGGACATAATCTTTGTACTGTCGAGAACTTTAAAGGAAAAGAACTTAACGTGGAACGATCAACTTTAAGTGCGGAACTACATTCAAATATACCTTACGACGTGATATCAGACAAGAATTTTAACACGGGAATCAACTAAAAAGAATCAAGTAACTGATACAAAGGACTCTGCAACGAGGTTGTACTTGGGCAAATTTGGGTTATTCAATCAGGCTTATGAACCTTAGATCAGGGCGACATCTAGGGAGAGATAGACAAAGTCTTAGGTCTTCAGAGGCTAGTGTCAATCATACTGCGAGGTCTTGGGCCCAGCAGTTGAGCCATCATTCGTATTACCCTAGCTCTGAGACTAGTGAATCAGAGATGTCTCAAGGTATGGAGAGACCTACAGGAAGTTCAGGAGTGCCCTACTTGCACAGGGTAGAAGGCCCTTACAAAACGCAGTTGGAATACCCTAGGACCAACCGATTGGGTGCTAGCATCTATGAGGACGGCCTAGGAAGATCTGTGGTACAGATTAAGAATCCTGATCAATCCATTGGACTAGAGCGCCCAGCTGTCAAGTTCGAAAACGGAGCGTACTTAGACAAGGAAGGGACAATATACGTGGTCACCAGTCATCCAGATAGGACTGATGAATTTGGGAATGAGATCCCAGGAACGGACTTAGGTGACCTAGAACAGGGAAGCATGGGTGAAGAACCAAGGACCCCCCGAGGCAAATCTGTTCTCACTAGGATTATCACACCAGAGTGGATTCCCCAAGATAATAAGAGCATAGATCTGCTTCTGAACCGAGGAACTGACGAAGCCTTTTGGAGATATAAATCTGATCGGCCAATTGATATAGGAACAATCATGATCTATGAGTTTAAGGATCCTGATAGCCCAGGCAGAGTGACCTACTTAGATCACGCTTCGGAGAGGATTTTTGTGGTGACAGAAAATGATAGGCATGCTTACACTTGGAAAGGTGAAATTATTTTCCCCCAACCAAGATCAAATGTGTCCGATGGTCACCCTGGAGCGGGAACACCCCAAGCTCATGGAACTCAAAGAGACAGAAGTAGAGATAGGCCAGAAGTAAGCTTTGCCAACCCAGGGGGCAGAGAAAGAACGAGGATGGAAACAAATAGAGTGGAGCCTGAGGTACATAGAGCCCCAAGAAATCAAAGGAATATGGAAGACTTCCCTCTACCACGACCTAGAGAACACACCAGGATTTTGAGACCAACTCAGTTAGTCAAGTCCATGAAAAATTACTTCGATGGCACAGGAGACCCATACGATCATGTGGCAGAGTTTAGGCAAGTCTTGAGAGCAGAACAAGTGGAGGACCTATTCACACAATATAATGCCTTTGGTCTAACCCTTAGGAACATAGCCCTCACATGGTTCCAACCATTGAATGAGAGACAGTTCAGGAGCATAGACCAACTCCTGGAGGCTTTCATTATTGAATTCTCTAAGAGTGGCATAAGACATAATACCTCCTCACTGATTCACAGCTTCAAGCAAACCCCTCAAGAAACCGTGAGACTTGCAGGAAGAAGATTTAGGCAATACTTGGAGAGATGCCCTGTCCCTGAGCTACCCACACCAGCTAAGCAAGTGGCTCTATTCTTGGACGGACTGCTAAGTACCAAATTAAGATCATATGTGTACTTGGACCCTAGGACCATAGAAGAGTGTGTACGCATGTGTATTGACATTGAGGATAACCTAGGGGAGGAGTTAGAGCTTTCCAAGATATACAAAGATTCAGATAGTGCCTCTAGCCTCTCTTCCATGCAATCCACATCAATTGAGGAACTTGCAGAGAAGGTAGCTCAAAAACTAGGTGTCTCTAGCAAACAAATTCCGAGATTTGCCCCAGTTAAGCGGTGCTACACTTGTGGAGGCGACCATATGGCGAATGCCTGTCCCATTATGGCTCAACCCCAAGTTAATCCTAGTAGCCAATACTGCACCATAGAACGAGGGTACACCAATCACACAGCGCAAGATTGTCCCTACAATAAGCAAACCGTGAGACAGACATACCCACAACCATACCCTCAACAAGGAAGATACCAGAACCAATATCCACCACAGCAGTATGCTAGGCCTCAACAAACCTACCAACCACAATATCAAGCCCAGCAAAGGCCTCAGCCTGTGTTTGCCCAACAACCTCCAGCTCCATCCAACGTGATCCCTATAAAGTATGCCGTGTTAAGGAAACACTCACGAATTTGACACAACAAACAAGAGAGAAACGGAATCTTCCGGAAAATCAGTGCACAGGTGTACAGTATGCGAAGTTAGTGCGCGGTGTCCACATAACAGAGCAATTAACCGCGGCGGGCGCGTAAGGCGCGCATAACGCGAATTGAAGAATGACAGGGCAGAGGAGCGCCAAAGAAATTGTATATATATACAGCAAGATTTGAAGAACGCGACGAAGATATACACGGAGAGAGAATCGTAGATGATACACAGAGGAGAACGAGAGACTGAGAGAAGACGCCATAGATCGCGTATGAGTGAAGAGAGATTTAGAAGTTCTCAGAAGACGCCATAGATCGCGTATGTACAGATGAATAACACAAGCCTGAAGTGTCGGGTCGTTTCATCTGAAGAGAGATGGTAATAAGAAACTACTCACTGTAGGAGAGTTTCTGTAACTTGAGCAAGAAGAGGCCAAGCTTACTTGTACACATCTTCTCTAATCGAAAACACATGTTCATGTGGATGTCTGTGCGTAATCTTTACTTGTGAAGAATCTGAAGTTATTCCATGTTACGGTAGGAAGCTTAGTTTATCGTTTGCTGTCACGAATCGTACTTCAGTATCTTCTCTGTAAACGCATGTTTCGGTGAATAACAGTTTACTCAGTAAACATGTTTCAGTAATTTCTGGTCAGTTACAGTTTCTCAAAAAACAAGTTTTTTCCGGTAGAACAACGAAGTATAACCCGTAGCAGAGTTCGAAGCTTTGTATGAGAGATAGCTCATCTTGTAGCTAGACGTCTCTACTTTAAGCTGATCACAGTTTCCGGTGGAATGAAGATGTACACACAGTACAAAAGTTAACCGAAAAGTAGCAGTTCAGAACTGTGAAGTTTCCAGAAGGAAGTTCATTCGGTGAAGGAAACTCACACACTAATTCCTTACTTCACATAAGTTCATCTGAAGCAATTACGAACAGAACTAAGTTTATTTCGGTGAAGTTCCGGTACGACTACGGTGTCAGTCCAGTAACAGTCTGGTGAAGTTCCGGTGGAACCTGAGTCGCAGAATAACACAGTTAAAGCGACGTAAATTAGGCTGAGCTACTGTTGATTACAGAGGTGTTCTGAATCACTCTAGCTTAGCATTCTATTTCGGTGGCGCGGCATTTTCCGCAGGCCTGACAGAGTTCAAGCCTTGTCGTGAAACCCACCTTCAGGGCGAAAGTATTTCCGCAACAGTAGGCGTTAAAGCCGAAGTTTTCGCCAACATTATCCCAACAATTGGTATCAGAGCTGGTTAATCTCCCAACATTTGGTATCAGAGCAGGTTAGTTTTCCCAAGAATCGGTATAAGAGCCGGATCATTCCACGAGAGGAAGAAGATCATGGCAGATCATGTCCAAATTGATAAACTGGACAGAGATAATTATCCTGCATGGGTAATGCGCATGGAAGCCTTACTTATGAGTAAGGACTTAATGACGTACGTGACCGGAGAAGAAAAGAAACCCACTTTCGAAGATGACAGTCAACCGGAAAAAGAAGAACTAGAAGCCCTAAAGCTGTGGCAGAAGAAAGATGCAACGGCAAGAGCCTACATCTACAACACTGTGTCAGACCATCTGCTACCGCACATTAGAGGTCTGGAGAAAGCAGAGGACATATGGAGCGCATTGGAAGATCACTTCCAGAATACTACGAAAGCTAGGAAAGCCAGCCTATGGTCCGAGTTCACAACGTTCAAAAAGAAGCCGAGTCAAAGCATCAGTGACTACGTCACTAAAATGAAGGATCTAGCAGATAGTCTTGGATCCATAAATGAAGAAGTCGAAGATCATAGATTGATAGCGCAAGTGCTCACAGGGTTGAGAGGAGATGAAAGGTGGAAACCTTTCGTACTATCAACTGAACTCTCCCTAAATCATTTTGTACCAGAGTTAAATCACTTGCTTGGTTTGATGCTCACATATGAGCAAGACCTGAAAGGAGACGCAGACAAAGGACATAGCTCAGCAATGTATATGAAGAACAAGAAGAAAGAAAAGGGTAAGTCAAAAGACGAAGAAGAGTCGAGTTCTCAGGCCTATTACGCAAGAGGTAAAGGCACTGGCAGAGGAAGAGCAAGAGGAAGAAGCCGCCAGAATACCACCAAGAAAGCTTGCTGGATTTGTGGACTAAGTAACCATCTGGTGCATGATTGTTGGCACAATCAACAAGGATCAAATCAAAATCAAAACAACAATAGCAGAGGCAGTAGCGGAAGAAATCAAAGTAACTTCCAAAGAGGAAGACAAAGCCAAAGAGGAGGCTACGGTAGAGGTGGAGTAAGAAGTTGGGGACAGAGCCAATCTTACAACACCACCTACAACAACTACGCAAATGACACACAGAATGAAAGTCATACATCATTGATGATGAACTCAATCAGCACATCAGGAAATGAAGACCTAAAGGTATTTTACATTGATTCTGGATGCTCTAATCATCTGTCAGGAAACATAGAACTGATGTCAGAATTGGAAAAAGGAAGTGCGAGTCACACTGTTCAAACAGGTGACAATACAAGACACAAAGTACAATCAATTGGAAAAGTGAAATGCAAGAGTGGAGCAGATTTGCTAACCAATGTTTTGTATGTTCCAACAATACCGAAAAATCTGATCAGTGTGGGACAGATAGTCGAAAAAGGTTTTCAGGTCAGATTTACAAACAAAGGAGTATTTGTAGAAGATCCCAAGAACGGATATTATCAGATCGTTTCTGGTAAGAAAGAAGGCAGACTCTTTACCTTAAGAGTACAAGGGAACATTGGCCAAGCGCTGCTCACGCATGATGAAAAGGTGATTACAGAACTTGATCTCTGGCACAAGAGATTAGGTCACTTTCACGAAAAAGGAATCAAAGCTATGATAGCGAATCAGTCTGTACTGGGATTACCAAACGTACAGAACCAACATATGATTCACAAATGTGAAGCCTGTCAAATGGGAAAAGCCCACAGGCTACCTTTCCAGAAGAAAGGATTCAAACATGATGGCGTGCTAGAACTCATACATACAGATGTATGGGGACCAACGAAAGAAGGATCAATCAGCGGATCAAGGTACTATGTTCTATTCATTGATGATGCAACAAGGTGGATAACTCTTTATGTTTTGAAGGAGAAGTCAGAAGTATTCGGAGCTTTCAGACATTTTCATGCATATGCTGAAAGACTTACTGGACGAAAACTTAAAAAACTGAGGTCTGATGGAGGGGGAGAATACTTCTCCCATGAATTCAATGACTACCTTTGGAATGCAGGTATTAAGAGAGAAATAACCTGCAGGTATACACCACAACAGAATGGTGTAGCAGAAAGGAGAAACCGAACTCTAGTCGAGTTTGCACGAGCTATGCTAAAAGAAAAGAATTGCCCGGATTATCTTTGGGCTGAAGCTGTAAATACAGCTACATACTTGGTAAACAGGTTACCATGTACAGCGTTAGAAGGAATGACCCCTTATGAAGCTTGGTGGGGAAAGAAGCCAACACTTGATCACTGCAAAGTGTTTGGATCAGTAGCGTATGCTTATGTACCGTCTCAACTGAGACATAAGCTTGAACCAAAAGCGGAGAAATATGTATTCGTCGGATATGATGAGAAACAGATGGGTTACAGGTTATGGAGTCCTCTAACCAAACATTTTACTGTTTCCAGAGATGTAACATTTGATGAACAGAAAAGCTGGTATGCAGATCAGAGTCATACAGCTGAAGAATTTGAAGAAGAGATAAAAAGAAAAGAGAAAGGTAAAACAATTGTTCAGGTAAACAAAGAAGACGAGGCAAGTACGTCCAGAACCAGAACAGGTATAAGGAAGGAAGATGAAGACGGGTACTCAGACACACACGAAGAATATGAACCAAGAAGGTCAAACAGAGTAAGAAGACAACCGGAAAGATACTCGTATGATACATCGTATATAACTCAACAAGATTATGCATATATGGTTAAAGAAGAGGAAGAGCCTCAAAGCTATGACGAAGCCAAAGGCAAGAAGCAATGGCAAGAAGCAATGAAAGAAGAATTCACCGCACTGGAAGAGAACAAGACATGGGAGCTTGTTCCTAAACCGAATGGTAAGAAAGTAATTGGAAATAAATGGGTGTTCAAAATAAAGAAACTTGCAGATGGAAGGATAGCCAGACATAAAGCGAGACTGGTTATCAAGGGCTATGCTCAGACGCATGGCATAGACTATGACGAGACGTTCAGTCCGGTGGCAAAGATGTCAACCATAAGAACAGTGATTGCTATAGCAACATCAAAAGGATGGAAGCTAAGTCGGCTAGATATAAAGAATGCATTCCTGAATGGGTATATATCATATGAAGTCTATATGGAACAACCGGAAGGGTTTATAAGTTCCAGATACCCAAACTTTGTTTGCAGGTTAAGGAAAGCACTTTATGGACTAAAGCAAGCTCCAAGAGCTTGGAACTACAGACTCGTGAAGTATCTGAACGAACTTGGATACCAAAGTTCGAAGGCAGATGCAAGTCTACTCATCAAAAGGACAGAAGAAGGAATGATCTACATTTGTATCTATGTAGATGACATAATAATTACAGGAACCTCAGATGCAGGAATCACAGAGGTAAAGAAACTGCTAGAAAAGGAATTCAAGATCAGTGACCTAGGAAAGTTATCATACTTTCTAGGAATGGAAATCTCATATACAGATCATGGTGTATATGTCACAAAAGAAAGGTATCTCCTGAACTTACTGAAGAAGTTCAAAATGGAGAATTGCAGAGAAGCTTCAACACCGCTTGAAGTAAACCATAAACTCAGTAAATATAGTGGTACAGAGTTTAAAGATATGAAGAAGTATCAATCGTTAGTAGGAAGCTTAATATATGCTACGCTAACAAGACCGGATCTCAGTTTTCCGGTGGGAGTTCTCTCACAGTTTATGCATTGTCCGACAGAGCAACATTGGGTTGCAGGACAAAGAGTTCTCAGATATATCAAAAGAACTATAAAAGAAGGATTATATTATCCTTTTACGTCAGATATAAAGCTCAGAGCATATAGTGACTCAGGTTGGGCAGGAAGTCAAGATGACCGAAGATCAACGCACGGGTATATGATATACCTAGGAGATAAGCTGGTAAGCTGGTGTTCGAAGAAACAACACACAGTAGCTTTATCATCAACAGAAGCAGAATACAAAGGACTGGTAGAAGCATCAAAAGAAGTAATATGGATGCAGACTTTACTTAAAAGCATGGGTATAGATCAAAGTATACCGATCATACATGGAGATAATATGAGCTCGTTGTATCTTGCAGCGAATCCTGTGTTTCATGCAAGAACAAAACACATAGAGATTCAGTACCATTTCCTAAGGGAAAAAGTAATGGAGAAAGAGATAGAAATAGTCTACACTCCTACGAAAGATCAGATTGCAGATATTCTGACTAAGAGCTTGGATGGAACAAAGACAAACAGATTCAAAGAGATGGCAGGAATAAAAGAAAGAAAGATATATGAAAGACCGGAAGAGGTCAAATTAGTGATTGAGGGGGAGCTGTTAAGGAAACACTCACGAATTTGACACAACAAACAAGAGAGAAACAGAATCTTCCGGAAAATCATTGCACAGGTGTACAATATGCGAAGTTAGTGCGCGGTGTCCACATAACAGAGCAATTAACCGCGGCGGGCGCGTAAGGCGCGCATAACGCGAATTGAAGAATGACAGGGCAGAGGAGCGCCAAAGAAATTGTATATATATACAGCAAGATTTGAAGAACGCGACGAAGATATACACGGAGAGAGAATCGTAGATGATACACAGAGGAGAACGAGAGACTGAGAGAAGACGCCATAGATCGCGTATGAGTGAAGAGAGATTTAGAAGTTCTCAGAAGACGCCATAGATCGCGTATGTACAGATGAATAACACAAGCCTGAAGTGTCGGGTCGTTTCATCTGAAGAGAGATGGTAATAAGAAACTACTCACTGTAGGAGAGTTTCTGTAACTTGAGCAAGAAGAGGCCAAGCTTACTTGTACACATCTTCTCTAATCGAAAACACATGTTCATGTGGATGTCTGTGCGTAATCTTTACTTGTGAAGAATTTGAAGTCATTCCATGTTACGGTAGGAAGCTTAGTTTATCGTTTGCTGTCACGAATCGTACTTCAGTATCTTCTCTGTAAACGCATGTTTCGGTGAATAACAGTTTACTCAGTAAACATGTATCAGTAATTTCTGGTCAGTTACAGTTTCTCAGAAAACAAGTTTTTTCCGATAGAACAACGAAGTATAACCCGTAGCAGAGTTCGAAGCTTTGTATGAGAGATAGCTCATCTTGTAGCTAGACGTCTCTACTTTAAGCTGATCACAGTTTCCGGTGGAATGAAGATGTACACACAGTACAAAAGTTAACCGAAAAGTAGCAGTTCAGAACTGTGAAGTTTCCAGAAGGAAGTTCATTCGGTGAAGGAAACTCACACACTAATTCCTTACTTCACATAAGTTCATCTGAAGCAATTACGAACAGAACTAAGTTTATTTCGGTGAAGTTCCGGTACGACTACGGTGTCAGTCCAGTAACAGTCTGGTGAAGTTCCGGTGGAACCTGAGTCGCAGAATAACACAGTTAAAGCGACGTAAATTAGGCTGAGCTACTGTTGATTACAGAGGTGTTCTGAATCACTCTAGCTTAGCATTCTATTTCGGTGGCGCGGCATTTTCCGCAGGCCTGACAGAGTTCAAGCCTTGTCGTGAAACCCACCTTCAGGGCGAAAGTATTTCCGCAACAGTAGGCGTTAAAGCCGAAGTTTTCGCCAACATTATCCCAACATGCCGCTGCAGAAGAAAACTTGAATAGAGCTATAGTCCCCATAACACCATTGCTTTCAGAAAGTGATCCAAGTGACCATAGCTTTGATTCTACACATGTCGATAGTCCCTATGCTTACTACATGCAATCTCCTGAACATGGTGAGTCCTACTATAGTGAAGAGCCAAATGAACCCAGTTGGGAACCGGAGTACACCAATGTAATGTATACAAACCCTAACTCAAGACCCCAACCGAGGCAAGTAAGACCCCCATTCCCTAAAGGACCATGCTACAGATGTCAGGGAGACCATCTCATTCGTGATTGTCCCTTACCTCCACCTATGCAACCCCAGTCAGTAACAATTCAAGGCTTTTGCCAAGAATATGGAAAGGAGCATCTCTTACGAGACTGCCCTAAGAATCCTAATAATATGCCAAAAATCACTCCTATTAATGTTATTGGGTTAGTGGTAGATTCCACAGGAAGTGTCACTTCCACTGCACCCGTACAGGTAGTCACTAGAGCTCAAGCAGTGCAGCAAAACCAAGGGGTAAGCAAGGAAAAGAGCCCAGACGCTAGTGATACTGAGAGCCAAAATAAGAAGAGAACAAGAGCTTGGAGAGATAGCCGTGAACGTATGAAAAGGCAATGGGCAAAGAAGATGAGTGAACTTGAGGAAAGTCTACGAGAAACCAAGGCCAAAATCATAGAGATCACATCTCAACCGCACTCTCACACATTCCAACCGCTACCATCCCCATCACCCTCCATCCCTCCACCCTCTAATACACCCCACGTAACCCACCCACCACCCCAAGCAGGATCAGTATTAGCTGACCCCACTCCTGAAGATATAGACATGATGCTTAAAGCATATCATGCCAGAATCCAAGAAGGGCCAAATGTCACGGATCATGACAAGTGTTACCCTAGAGCTGACCTAGAGATAGAACGAACCAAGCTTTGCGCGAAAATGGTCGCATTGGCTCAGACTATGTTTGAAGCCAGTCGCCTTTTCAATTACTCGGGCTCAGCCAAGACGCAATTACACTTGGATGGACTTCTAGAGAAGTTAGAGGGCATAATTGCAAGATCTGCCAAGGAAGAAAAAAATCAAGAAAGAGATAAAGCAAGCAAAAACATGACCCATCCCCCATCAAAAGCTTATGTGCCCAATTCCACTGAACCAGACAACCCCCCCTCCCTAGAAAGAATAGAGAATCTAATGGCACAATCACAAAAGGAACTCGCCCCTCAACACCATGACAAGGCTAGTGAAAGAGCAGGTCTTCCTACCCAGAAAGCCTATGTGCCTGAAGCCTACGTGCCTAACTCTACAGAGCCAGACACCTCTTCTTCTATGAATCAATACACACCAGAATTCTTGCGAGAGATTCAAGAAAAGAAATGGGCTACAGAGAGTGAAGTTCCTCCTCCCATTGAACTGGTGGATGACACACACGATCAATTCCCACAAGACCTTCCTTCCATTTATGGAGAGCAGGAGAGTGCCCAATCTCAAGAAAGATTAGACTTCGAGTCTAATTCTTTACAAGAACTACCCCATTTCACAGGCCCATGGGAAGCAAAGTCCACCTGTATAAGAGCACCTACAGTCATGGTAAGAAACGAAGATTCAGTCATACCTAGGAACACAGAGGTAGTGAAGAACACCAAAGTGCAGTGCAATCTCACTTTGGAAGAGCTGCTTAAGGTTAGACCAGAAGTGTGGAAACAGGTAGCCAAACAAGTACCAGAAATAGCAAAACCTCGTTCCCAGATAGGATCCCAGAGAACAGTGCCAGAGATACCCTTGGATAAGATAGGAGACATATGTGAAGGTGAAGAAGGGAACACCTATCTTCCCATTACCTACCAGGGGTACACCACCAAGGCAATTTTGGACTCAGGTGCAGGAGTGGCAATTGCCACCACTTCCCTATGGAAGCGTTGGGGCAAGCCAGCACTCAGGCCAACGAGAATGAAATTGCAGATGGCCGATGGTCATATTGAGAGACCCTTAGGATTGCTAGAAGGAATAACTCTCACCACCTGTGGTGTCGAGTTCGAGCATACCTTTGCCATATGTGATTTTAGCAAGAACCATGCCTATGAAATGATCTTGGGAAGACCCTTTATGCGACAGTTGCAAGTGGTACAGGATTGGGGAACCAATTCTTTGTACCTGCAGCACTTAGGTGTTACAACCAAAGTCAATCTCAAGGATTACTCTCATAGAGATGTCCCTCCTATCCAATGGAACCCCATCCATAGAGCCAAAGATGATACAGAATCGGTGCATTCCATAGGATCAGGATCCTCATGGATGCATGAAGACACCCACTTATGGATGTGCAAAGTAGCAGTAGAAGAAGAGAAGAGAGAAGAAGCCAGAGAGATAGGTGCAAAAGAAACACATAGATCAATTCAAGACCCAGCCTATGCGCCTATAGTTTTTCCTGACGAAGAATTTGAACCCCACGGCTGGGCAGAAATCCTAGCAACAGTGGATGTAGCCATCAATGAAGAACAATGGACACCTCACTGTGATGAAGATGGCTATGACATTTCAGTCTTCTCCATAGAGCCAATCATGGGAGAGGCAGTTCTAGAAGAATGCGAACCTAGCCCTGATGCATTTGAGGATGCAAGTGACTCCTATCTAGAGTCAATCATTATGGACCCACCTTTTGCATCAGATGAAGAATACTTCCATGAAGTAGAATTTCAACCCCAGAGGCATGGAGAGCTTACAAATGATGTAAGATTAGCCACACATGTGACCCCGAAGGAAGAAGGAAAGAAACGAAAGAAGAGAGAAGTCTCACCAGAAGAGGAAGAATCTTTGTTTGAGGTCCCGGAAAATTTTAAGAAGTATGAGATAGATGACAGGAGAGTCATGATTAGAATGCCTAAACGAGAGGCGCAATCGGGAGAGGCCTATGATAACAAAGAAACCACCAAGAAAATAGTAGTGGCCCTAGAAGAAGGAGAGGAGAGATGCACGTACATAGGACATGACCTAACAGAGGAAGAAGAGCATGCGTTAATAGCCTTGCTAAGAGAATACAGAGATGTATTCGCTTGGAGTTACAAGGATTTGAAAGGTGTTGATCCAGACATATGCTCACACACTATCCCCATGACCTCAGATGCTAAACCCTCTAAGCAAAAGCCCTATACATATAACGATAATTACGCTGCCAAGATTAAAGAAGAGATAGATAGACTGGTTGAAGCTGGATTCATCTATGAAATTGAGCACACTGAGTGGGTATCCCCCATCGTAGTGGTGCCCAAAAAGAATGGTAAATTACGTGTATGCATTAACTTGAAGAAGGTTAATGCAGCCACAATTCGAGATAACTACCCGCTTCCTATCACTGAGCATCTATTAGAAAGGGTGGTAGGCAAGGAAGTGTACAGCTTCCTAGATGGGTTCTCTGGCTACAATCAAGTGGCCATTGCACCAGAAGATCAGCATAAAACGGCTTTTGCCACAGAGTGGGGTATATTCGCTTTTAGGGTAATGCCATTCGGGCTGACCAATGCTCCCGCAACCTTCCAAAGGCTGATGTGCCATGTATTTAAGGAGTTCCTGAGGAAGAACTTAGAAGTCTATGTTGATGATCTTTGTGCTCATTCCAACATTAGACAAACCCATATTCCTGAACTCAGACAAATCTTTGACAAATGTAGAGAATATCAAGTCTGCCTAAACCCAGAAAAATGTGTTTTTATGGTCAGGCAAGAATTCTAGGACACATAGTGTCAAAAAATGGCATATCTACGGATGAAGAGAAAGTAAGAGCTATAGCCGAATTACCTAGGCCAAAGAATGTCAAGGAAGTACAAGCTTTCATGGGGCATTGTGGTTATTACCGACGATTTATACACATGCATGCCATCATTGCAAAGCCTTTGTACGGACTTCTGACAAACTTTGAGTGGACTGAGGAATGTGAGAATTCCTTCAATGAGCTTAAACGGCGATTATGTTCAGCACCAATCTTAACCACACCGGATTGGAATAAGCCTTTCCATGTTCATGTGGATGCATCCAATTATGCCATTGGATGTGTGCTTGCACAACCTACTGGTGAAGGTAATATGGATCTTCCAATTGCCTATGCTAGTAGACAATTGAATGCAGCTGAACGAAATTACACCACTACTGAGAGAGAAGGCTTAGGCATGGTATATGCAGTTAAGAAATTTAGACATTATTTGCTTGCAAATAAGTTCAAATTTTTTACTGATCACCAAGCTCTACTGTACCTAGTAAACAAGCCATGTAATACAGGCAGATTAGTAAGATGGTTTCTCTTACTAATGGAGTATGACTTTGAGGTAGTAGTGAGAAAGGGCAGAACTCACCTAAGAGCAGATCATCTCTCAAGGCTCACATCAGGAGAAGCCCCACAAGGAGTGTCAGATGACTTACCTGATGCTTACTTGTTTAACTTGGAAGTGGTACCATAGTGGGCTAAGCCATTGGTACCAGTGTTGACATATGGACCTAACCACCCAGTAATAAACACACAGGATAGAGAGGTAGTAAAAGCCCAAAAATATCACATCATGGCAGGAAGTATGTACAAGCACACAGATCAAGGAATCTTGGCTTGTTGTGTAGAAGAGGACGAGTACACTAAATGGTTGCATTTAGCACATGTAGGTGCATTAGAGCAACACTACTCAAAGCAACGAACCTTACAGACACTAAGGAGACTAGGAGTACATTGGCCAACTATGGAAGCTGATGTCCAAAAGTTGTGCAAGGAATGCCCAATCTGCTGCACTAAACCACCTGTGGAACATGCCACTCTTTATCAAGTGTCCATAGTGCCAGATTGGAGTGACCCACTAGTATCCTTCCTGAGGACGAAAACATTCCCTCCAGATATGACCCTAGTTAGGAAAAGGAGTTTAGAACAAGAAGCCCAGGATTACTCACTCATTGGTGATAATCTATACAAGCGTGGTAAAGATGGCTACCTGAGACTATGTGTCCATGAGAGTGAATATCTTAAGATCTTGGAAACTGCTCACCAAGGTGTAGCAGGAGGACACTTTGGACCAGATCGGGTGATCAAGGCAATACTATTTGTGGGTTTCTGGTGGCCGACCCTTTACATGGATGCACATACCTATGTGAAACGGTGTGATGTTTGCCAGAGAACTCAGTATCCTATACGTAAAGATGAGATGCCACTGAAACCTATGATGGGTGGACGTGCATTCTCTAAGTGGGGAATAGACTTCGTAGGTCCTATTAATCCCCCAGCTAAGGGTTCCCATGCAGAATATATCATTGTTGCGACAGACTATCTAACAAAGTGGGTAGAGGTAAAAGCCACAACGAAAAACAATGCTCAAACAACAACTAAGTTTTTATTTGAGAATGTGTTCACTAGATACGGGCTACCTATAGAGCTAGTTAGTGATAGAGGCACTCACTTCTTGAATGAAGTTATTGAAAATCTGCTCCAAGAATTCTTGGTAGTACATAAGAAGTCTGCCCCCTATCACCCTCAAGCAAATGGCCAGGCTGAGAGCACCAACAAGATCTTATGCAATGTACTGACGAAATTAGTGAACAATAAACGCTCTGATTGGGACAAACAGCTACACCATGCTGTTTGGGCATACCGAGTCGCCTACAAAACGGTACTCCAAGACACCCCCTTTCAGATGGTATTTGGCCAAAACGCCGTGCTACCTTTGGACTTCTTAATACCTACATTGAAAGTGGCACAAGAGCAGGAATGGACGGGTCATGAACTCTCCTCTAGACTGTTTGACCTTGAACGATTAGGAGAAACAAGACTAAGAGCAGCTGCAGGGATATATGCAGCTAAGAAACGACAGAAGGCATACTTTGATGCCCACGTTAAGGATAAAGGTTTGAAGGCAGGCGACTTAGTTTTAGTCTACACATTGAAGCAACATGCGAGAAAACTGGAGAAGAGAGGCTATGGACCCATGATCATTAATAGAGTCTCAACAAGTGGAGCAGTGCAACTAGCCACATTAGAAGGCGATGTTCTCCCAAGTTATATCAGTGGATGCAGAGTCAAGTTGTATCAGGAACCTCTCACAGAGGAAATGCTAAGTGGACTCAATACTGCTAAGAAACGCAAAGAGGAAGAAAAGAGAATTCGAGAAGAAGCTCAAGCAGAAGCCCTAGAGCGCATACGAAGAATGAAATTAAGAAGACAACGTAGAGAGCACCCTAGGCAAGGTGCATATGCAGACCAAGGATATGACGTGACTATGTGTGAAGCTTCAGGTGTTAGCTCACATAGGATAACTAATCGACGTCCTTTCATAACCTTAGATATAGGACAAGGAAAGAGTGCAAGGACTGTAAGAGCCTTGATTGACTCAGGTGCAGCCACTAGTGCTGTTAAATTGTCTTACTGTCAAGAGTTGCAATTAACTGTCAATCCTGTGGAAGCATATCTCATAGGATTGGGAGGCGTGGAAACCCCTTGCATGGGCGAGGTGGAACTTCCCCTCTATATTCACGATGAGGCAATGACAGTTAAAGTACTAGTATGTCAAGATGAGGACCTCACTGAACCCCTTGTCTTGGGTCAAGACTGGATCTATGACCAAGCAGTCAACTTAAACCTAAGAAGTGGACTTCTTCAGGTATGGGTGAATCAAACTAGAATTACAATTGAGTTAAATAATGGAGCACTCAAGGAACTAGGAAAGGCACAGATTCCTGGTCCCTCTAGGGGTACACATGAAGTTGACCATGCTGTTCTTGTCCAAGGCTATGTGATACAGAAGAACGAAGATCTCAAAGAAGGAGTCAGAACCACAATGGAACTCCCTTCTTTTCCAAAGGCCAGAAGGAGGCAGCAACTAAGGGCAGATCAATCACTGAAGATTTTCCAGGCGAGAGACCAAAAGAACGCACGAAGCAGAACAACTCAGCCGATGAAACAAATGTGGGTGCGGAAAGACGAGCTGCCGATCGTAACTAAGTCGCAACAACGGTCTCAACTTCCTATTAGTAATCAACGACTGGATGCTAATAAGAGGACTCCTAAAACCTCTGTTGAGAAAGTGAAATCCATTTGGGTACCCAAGAAGTCGATGAAGGCTGACCCACAATCAAGACAAATTTGGGTGCCTAAGGCTTGCTTGCGGGCTCAACTAACCCCACACAATTCACATCATACACGACAGGGTTCACTCGCTCAAGCAGCCGCCACCCACTGTTGTCTGATACACTCGAACACACTGCCACCTAGAAGCACGCACAGACTCACTCGTAAATGGGTCCCAATGACACAACAACTCCCAGCAGAATTACTCATGCAACCCTCCCGAATCTCCACAAAACCAAGACCCAAAGCCATCCACTGTATTTGGAAACCTAAAACTTGTAATAAACCCCCGGACCCCAGTTGTAAATCCATGCCTACCTACTAACTACGTCACTCTCACACTACATCATTCCACTTAGTTCTTAGGTCCAACCAATTCCTAACTACACACACAAGCACCGAGCACTTATTAACCTACTAATCTCTCCCGAACCTCATGATAATGTTGTAATGGGGACAAAAAAGATTCTAACTTGTCCTTTACAATATTAACACATGTTTCTATATTCTCACAGAATCAGAAGGCAAGAAGTAACATGGCAGAAGCGACAGGTCCGAGCTCACAAGTAGGAATACTTACTGCAAGAATCGATGTGGATAGTCTACCTGTGGATGTGCCACCAACTGAACGACCTGTGGAGCTGCAACACCTTCAGCAAATCCCGGTACCGGATCCACCCACAGGGATCACAGAAAGAGTCCATGCCAATTCTCATTGGTTCAATGGCATGCCAGGTCCATTAGGAGAGGCCAAGTATATATGGGAGTCTAAGTGCGAGTATGACAGATCATGGGTTCAATTCCAATTTTTCTCCAAGGAGTTTGAGACTCTACAGGACACCGAGGATCTCCAGACCATATGGCAACGTGCAGGGCTAGCAGAATACTTTGAAGCACCACTACCTAAACTGGATCTCCTCCGATGCTACTATTTGGTCTCCACATTACAAGCTAATGAAGAAAAGGACAAACCAGGATCATTTGTTCTTCCTTCCTTGCTGGGCAACAACGAGTTGAAGAGGTTTGAACTTACTGTGGAGTTGGTGAGCGCTGCTTTGAATATGCACGGCACACATGTACCTTCTGAGAAGGATGCTCTCGTTCCTACTAACATGAAGGATAGGAAACTATTGAAGCTTAAAGACATGGCAGCACTCACACCAAACATGTCCATCCCTCTCCGTATGTGCATGCAACATTTTGCTTTCCCCGGCCAAGACCGCTTCACACAACCACACAAAAGAATCTGGTTCGCTCTCTACTTAGCGGAAGCAGGTGCGTTACCAATTAAGCTGCCGGTATGGATTATAGATCAATTGTATGAAGCAAATAAAAGGTCTTCTAGGAAATTAGTGGTGAACGGTTGTTGTGCAATCACACGCATTATTTACCGGTGCCTAGCATACGATGTTCCCATTGAACGTGCCTTAACTTGGGCACAATTACAAATGTTTAAGAAGCTCAAGACGTCCACACATCAATCCAAGCGCATGAGGGGTGCGATCCCTTGTGTCCAGACAAGGGAAGTTCTGACTACTCCTGAAGTATCACCACGAAGGGAGACCACTGTACCTCCCTTTACCATTAGGATACCCAGGTCTGGATCTGAAACTACGACACAAGCTACCCCTTCAGCTCCTCCTGCTCCATCTGAATTTGAATTTGCTACAACTGGAGATGCTGAAGGAATGGATCCTCAGGACTTCAAAGCATTCTTACAAAGTACACAACTCTCTGATGTAGAGTATTATTCAGATGCAGAAGAACAAGGCACATCTTCACAAAGAAGAAGAAAATCTACAGACGACCGCCATGTACATTGGAGTGACGCCCAGCAAGGTCAACAACAAGGACACCTAGAAGAAGAAGGAGCATATGAAGAGGAGACCACGGAAGCCCCAGCCTATACAGCGGAACTCCGAAGGCTGTATCAAATTATGGAACGAGTGCGATCGCAACAACTGCTCACCGAACAGAGCAGTAGAGTACTCATGACTCAGCTGTTGGAAGAAGCCGGAGTTGACTCAGAATATAGTGAAGGTCTCTTATTGATGGCAGAAACATATGGGGTAGTAGAAGCAGTGCGGACCGCCATTAGGAGGTCTCCAGTTCAATATGATCCACGAAGATTCCAGACACGACCACGCTCAAGTAAGAATATCCAGATCCCCATTACAACGGCAGAAGGGCCAATTATTACATCCGAACCCATCAGGACCACCTCCCAAGCAACAGAAACTGCTAGCCAAGAGCACCCAGTCACCCATGAGGAATCCACCGAGCCACTACCACCCACACCCCCACCATCGCCTCCTAGAGCAGAAACCGTGGAAATCACCTCGACCACTCAACCCACCGAACCAACCTTCATCTTCCGTACTCCCATATCTAGTTCAACCCTATTCTCCACCTCTGATAACCCAATCTATGAAGCAACCCCCATCACTACACAATCCACCGAAGCGCTCATAGATCCTGCCCTAGGACAACCATCCCCCATGCCCTCAGCCATAGGTCATCCTGACCCTAGATCCATATTCATGGGTTTCCCTGCTACCACGCAACCCTTCATGCCCTCCTCAACCCTACAACCTCAACCCCCGACCTCCATCTCTCCACTTCTCCAATCCCTCCATAACTTCCTTGCTAGAACTTTTCAACCCAGGTCTCAACCATTCCCTTTCTTTTCAGCTCCCCACCCCACTTCTCATCTATTCACCACTTTCACACACACACCACCTACCATTCCAATGTATATGGCAGACCCCACACTCGCACCCACTCCTGAAAGTATGGACATTTCACCACCCATGGCACCTCCCCCCACGCTTCCACCTCCTCCCATTCCCCCTCCACCAATTTCACCCACACACACGTCTTCAATAGACACATCATTCACTCTTCCCCTTCCCCAATTCCCTTCCCATGCATCTTCCACTGTAAACACCACCCCCTCATCTATAGGAAATGCATTGGACACCATGCTAGCTTGTATATCAAACTTAAGGACAGATTACAATCAGCTCCAGCAACAGAATGAACGCCTGCAAGAGCACTCGGAGACACTACAACACCGCCTTGCTGCACTAGAGGAGGAAAATGCTCGCCTCCACACACAATTCCAAACTCTCCAAGAGGCTCATAGCATATTGGAGGTACAGTTACAGAACACAGATAAGGACGCAATACAAGTGGTAGAAGGTCACCTACGGACACAACTGGAACGCAATTCAAAGCTTCAGCGAAATATGGCCCTACTCAAGCGACATCTTGCGGCCGCTCAGGAAGAGAATCGACGCCTACAAGTACAAAATCAAGAGAACCTAGAAGCAGCTATCGAAAGCACACCTGGGGCACCCATCAGCCCATCAAAGTTTCAAGCAGTGACCCCCGACAATATCAAGATCATATTGGAAGACTATGCCATGCTGCTTGAAGCACATGACCTGCTATCAGAAGAACTGGGTCAACTGAAGCAGAAACACCAAAAAGAAACAACAGCAGCCTCTCAAACCACCTCCTCCGCGGCTTCACTTCTCACAAACTCATAGGCCTTAAAAGATCTCCAGAAACAGGTCACCAAATTGCAAGCACGTCTACTACAATATGAGAGACCACCTTCCCCTCCAGAGGCTCCCACCGACGAAGAAGTAGTACAAATTCCTGTGGAACAGACATTTGAAGAAGAATACGACCCACAACCTTTCCTAGGAGGCCAACAAACGGAAGAAGCTCAGGACACATTCGAGGCACCACGGCCTCCATGGCTACGTCAAGTGGAGGAAATCGGGAGTTCCCACGAAGAGCGCACAGTAGTGCAAAATCAGGCCATGAGGGTCATAGAGGAAATTGTGCTACAATCTGCTTACTTCAAGAACCTGTCATCGAGACGCCTTATCCTCTCATCTGAACTCCAATACAGGCCTTATTATATTATCCTGGCTGATTATAATGCAGAAATACAGAGAGTCACGGGTCAGATTCCTACCTTTGCTACCCAATTTCAACCCGAAGACCTTCCTCCAGAGGCGCAAAAAGGCAAAATTCGTCAACCCACCTAGCGCCAGAAACTTCTAGAGACATATCCAGAAATGCTACGCACATGGAACAACGCGCCTTTACATCTCCTATACAATCCATGCTACGGTCCAGTTCCACGCCGCAGGTCTTGGAAGGCATTCAATATCAAAGTGCAGAACAACACGCAATGCAAGGAATGGCTAAACTACCCGTACATTGAGCCACCACAGGGACCACCGTCAGTAGCATACATGATGGGAACAATTCGCCATTGGATGCCGCGATTGAAGCCCATGCCAGATGTAGCAGCTCAAATGATGCTTAAAATTTTAGATATGATGCAGGTAGTCCTGAAAACTTTTAGGAATGCAACCGCACCACAGGTACGTCTCCCGGGGTTTACCAATGGAAATTATGATTTGGTGTATGACATGAGCACCACCCCCAGTATTCGTGTGGCTTACGCCTGGCATGCACGCATCAAATACCTCCCTGCATGTTACAAACAGACCTTCGAAGAAATGTTCAGATCAGGTTTCTGGGAGTATCACTCGGAGATCTTCGCACCGAAGCCAACACACCTGCTCCATCTCTTTGCTTGTGAACAAGCAATGTACTCTGAGTACTACACCACCCCGCAACCAGAGGTCCCTGGCGCAATAAATTGGGATGCATTGGAAGCTGATCTAGCAAGAGGCTTAAGGATAGGAGAACACGAACTTGCCACCAATGTCATCCAATACTATATCGACCACCCGATAGAACAGAGGTCTGTCAGAGGCGACAGACGCTAGGAAGGGGGGCGTGTTGGCATACAAAGCAACAGAGGAGTCATGCACAATACGGCAACAAGGCCAAATCATTTTTTTCCATGGACCATTTACAACTCAAGTGATTTTAATCACTACACAAACATTGTAAATTCCGTTTTTGGTAGAATAGACTCCACTTTGTGCAAGCCGAGGAGTCCTCGAGCTTGAGGAGTATTAAAACTAGCTACATATCAATTTTCATAATTTTTAGACTCTGTTTGAGCCCTCAAATAGGCTCTAGAACCTAATTTTTAACTAGGCCGGACACTAGGTCTGGACAAGACCAAAGCTAGTTAGAAAACTATAAAAAGAGCTAGAGAGCTCATTTTTGAGGTTAGATTGTTTGTGAATTGAGCTTATGTAAGAGACTTTTTGACTAATGCAAAGGACTCCATTGTTCCTCTCCTTGTTCTTGCCTTGTGTGCGCGTGTGTGTGTATGTGTGTGCATGCTTGTGTGCTTCTCACTCACACACTTGTGCCGTCACTTGCTCATAGTCTTCATACTAGTCCTCACGTCTCCACGGATTGACAATTATGAGGTGAATCTTCTCACATTGGTACTCACCATTGTGCTAGAGTGACACATACATACACATGAAACACACATATGTGCATACTAACAAATGTATACATATAACACACATGAATACACATACATATATAGACACACATATGCATATATACGAGAGAAATTTCATCCTGGAAAATAAAGCTATATACAAAAGTCTAGGCATACCCCCAAGCTTCATGTTCTAACTTAAAAGAACATGTTTTCATTTGTGTGGTAGGATTCACCTATATTCTAGTTGAATAAAGGAGAACCTATTGTCTGATACCCATTCAAATGATTCAACTTAATAATCGATAACTAGAGTAGGATCTACTATCCAATCTACTCACGTGTTTTCATTATTACCATCATTTTGGTAAGACATAAATATAGTCACATCTTTATTATCCTTATTGAGTTCTATTATTTCTTCTATTGTTAAACATGTGTTCTCATAAATGACATCATCTATTGATGGACTAATATCATTTTGTGGCAATTCCTCTTCATCATTAGTAGAATCAGCACATAAAGTATTATCGTCTACATCAAGTAGATTATTATCATTGTCATGTACAAAGATTCTAATTCCTCTTTGAGATACCAATATATAAATATCTAATGATGAATCATCAACATGACTTTCTTCGATCTCTATAACAATAAAGTGTTCAAACAATGACCGATCTCTAGGTTGAACATGAATGACTTGCCACCAAGGATGAGCATCAAGGTTTGTATAAAAAACTTATTTTTCAATATGCCTAGGAAGAATATATGGTTCTTTAGTTAATCACAATATTTTCTGAGAATCAATTTCCCAAAACCCAAATAATTCCCTTCTCAATGTGGAATTACTACCTTTATATTCAGCTCAAAATCAATCAATCTTCAAATAACCTATCAAAGTATAAAAAAACAAAGTGCTTAAAAAAAACAACCTATATCATAAAAAATAAAAACTTTTTTTTATCTGTTTGAACATACAAACTTACGTTTCGTAGATATCAACAATGGTTCCTATGTAGCCAAGTTTGCTATCAATAAGGTTCATATCTTTTCAGATAGCACATGATGGTTGCTTGAAAGAAGCAACAATGCTAGAATCCTCTCTTTTACGTAAAGAATCAATCGTTTTGATTCTAATATGTTGTCCAAAATCCCACATATTAGTGAACATTCAAGCCTACAATAAAAATCAAATTATGAAAGAGCAAATAATATACATATATGTGAGAAAATAGAATATTATTAAAATAAAATTACCTTTCTTTCACAACCTATCATTAACTCCCTCTGCTCATCTAAGATTTGTTCATTATTTGCATTGGCTCATTGCATATGAGTATCTAGCCAATCCGTGAAAGAAGATATATTTGCATTCTCATTACTATCGAGATTACATCTATATCTTTTAATTCGGAGATTTTGAAGTTCCAGTTCATACTCGCTAATGAAGGCTTGCATGCATTCACCATTATATGCTACAAAAAGTAGAAACATCACTTTTTTCTTGCAATGTAAATTGAAATTGAACTCACTTACCTGATAATACCTCATCTATTATTTTTGAAGAAGTCTCATTTGTCCATGTATGTAGATCTTCTTCATGAATGCTTTCAAGGTATTCACTAACATAGTACATGCACTACTCAAGCATTCACCCCTTTGCCATAGATCCTTCTGGTTTTGCTCTTTGTCACACATAACCTTTTAATATTCTCATAAGTCGCTCGACCCAAAACATCCATCAAGTGTTTACAACACCCAAAATCTCTATTTCATCCACAAGATGAACTAATAAATGAACCTAAATATCAAAAAATGATGTTGGAAGCTCTTCCTCCATCAAACATAGTAGCCCCCTACATTCATGTCTCTTTTGTGGGAAGGACTCTTTGTCAATCATAAATTATAATCCACGTATTATTATCATAAATTAAATTATAAAGAAATTATTTCTTAAATAAAAGATAACAAAGTCTTATATATTAAATATAAAAGTATGATAATTATTTTATAAGTGATCCAAGATGATAGATCACATCCCTCATTCCTTTTGTTGTACATTTGTCATCCATAGTAAACATGTTTTAGAAATATGTTCCATATCTTATAGGTGTTTGAATCGATTGAATCCTATTGTTGATAGTTCGTATCTTTTTTGTCGTAAGTACCCAAGGAGCAGGTGCATAAGTTGTTTCTTGTCTATTTCTATCAAAAATTGACCATAAATTTGGTTTTGAGTTTTGATCCTTTAAACCATTTCTTGATACTATTGTGTCTTTTAATCCAAGAAGAGGTTGCCATAATGAATAACCAATATTCTTGAATATATGCATAGGATCAAGAAGATGGTCGATCTTTAACTCTCTCCAATACTCCAAAGGATACCATATCGATATATTCTTTGTCAGTGTCGATTTTCTTTACCTCTAATCTTTACATTCTCATCGTCTTCATCATCATTCAAGATTTTAGATTGTGGATCTATAAGAGGCCCATCTATCCATTTTCGATACCAATCCATAGGGTTCATTGGTTTTAGACACTGATCTATTTCAATATATCCATTAAAATGTATCACGTCTCTTTTGCATCTTAATGGATGATCATGATGCAAGGATAAATATTTTTATTGAGATTTTTACTATAAACTAATCTCAACCAATCACCACAATAAGGATAAGCCTTATATCCCTTAGTAGATATTCGTGCATCATGAAAACCATAAAAATATAATTAGATTAGCTCACATATAATTGTATACATATTAAATAAAAAATTACATCATTATTTGAACAAACACCATATCCTCGAAAATCATGTATAGTCCAAGCCACAATTCCAAGAACCATAATGTGTCTTTGATTAATGTTTTTCAATACATCAATGACATATGTATGTATTTTGTATGGGTATGTATTTACTATGTAGGTGTATGTATGTATGTGTGTGTGTGTGTATATATATATATATATATATATATATATATATATATATATATATATATATATATATATATATATATATATATATATATATATATATATATATATATATATATGTATGTATGTATGTATGTATGTATGTATGTATGTATGTATGTATGTATGTATGTATGTATGTATGTATGTATGTATGTATGTATGTATGTATGTACATACATACATACATACATACATACATACATACATACATACATACATACATACATACATATATATATATATATATATATATATATATATATATATATATATATATATATATATATATATATATATATATATATATATATATATATATATATATATATATATATATATATATATATATATATATATATATATATATATGTGTGTGTGTGTGTGTGTGTGTGTGTGTGTGAATTTACTATGTATGTGTATGTATGTATGTGTGTATATGTATGCATATGTGTATGTGTGTGTGTATGTATGTATATATAAGTGTATGTATGTATGTGTAAGTGTATGTATATATGAGTGTATGTATGTATGTGTAAGTGTATGTGTATGTGTATGTGTATGCATGTATGTGTGTGTATAAGTATGTGTATAGATATGTATTTACTATGTATGGGTGTGTATGTATGTATAATTATATGTGTATGCATATATGTGTGTGTGTATATATGTGTATGTGTTGGTATGTATGTATGTGTAAGTGTATGCATGTGTATGTATATGCATGTATGTCTGTATGTATATATATGTAAGTGTATGTATGTATGTATGTATGTGTAAGTGTATGTATATGTGTATGTGTATGCATGTATGTGTGTGTATATGTATGTGTGTGGATAGGAATTTACTATGTATGTATATGTGTGGGTATGTATGTATGTTTAAGTGTATGCATATGTCTATGTGTATGCATATGTCTATGTGTATGCATGTATGTGTGTGTGTGTGTGTGTGTGTATGTATGTATGTATGTATGTATGTATGTATGTATGTATGTATGTATGTATGTATGTATGTATGTATGTATGTATGTATGTATGTATGTGTAAGTGTATGTATATATGAGTGTATGTATGTATGTGTAATGTATGTATATGTGTATGTGTATGTGTATGTGTATGTGTATGTGTATGTGTATGTGTATGTGTATGTGTATGTGTATGTGTATGTGTATGTGTATGTGTATGTGTATGTGTATGTGTATGTGTATGTGTATGTGTATGTGTATGTGTATGTGTATGTGTATGTGTATGTGTATGTGTATGCATGTATGTGTGTGTGTATGTGTATGGCTATGTATTTACTATGTATGTGTATGTATGTATATGTGTATATGTATGGATGTACATATGTGTGTATGTATGTGTATGTGTGGGTATGTATGTATGTGTAAGTGTATGCATATGTGTATATGTATGCATGTATGTGTGTGTATGTATATATGTGTAAGTGTATGTATGTATGTGTAAGTGTATGTGTATGTTTATGTGTATGCATGTATATGTGTGTGTATATGTATGTGTATGGGTATGTATTTACTATGTATGTGTATGTATGTATATGTGTATGTGTATGCATGTATTTATGTGTATATGTATGTGTATGTATGGGTATGTGCATATGTGTAAGTGTATGCATATGTGTATGTGTATGCATGTATGTGTATGCATGTATGTGTATGCATGTATGTGTGTACATGTATGTATATGTGAGTGTATGTATATGTGTATATATATTTATGTATGTGTGTGTATGTATATGTATGTGTGTGGGTATGTATTTACTATGTATGTGTGCATATGTATATGTGTATGTGTATGTATATGTGTATGTGTATGTATATGTGCATGTGTATGCATGTATGTAAGTGTAAGTATGTATGTATGTGTGTCTATATGTGCATGTTTATAAATTTAAAGTTTTTTTTAAGTATGTGTGTATAAGTATAAGTATGTATGTATAAGTGTATGCATGTGTGTCTCTATATGCCTATTTATAAATTTAAAGTTTTGTTTATATTGTGATTCTATTTTTTGTTTGATATTGAAATAATAGGAGATATTGTATGATAGAACAAAATAAGAGAAGACCTAACATACCACTTGAGACATAGTAGTTTTTCATAGACAGCTACGTCTTTAGGAATCATTTCCTCAGCAGAAGGTATACAAATTAATAGTTTATATTACAATAACTTATAATTCTCATATGTTTTATATTTAATCTATGTATTTTTTGTTTCATTAAATAAATGCAAGCTGCTGCAAAGAAGAGGGTTGAGTCTAGTCATACATCACACTGAGGCCAAATGGGCCATCATGGTTTTGTAGCTATATTGTTAAGTATATTTGAAACTATACTTTTTATCTTAGTTAAAACACTAATCATTAATCTTTTTTATTTATTTCAATGTAATGAAACGATTATGTTCAATATCCTACAAAAAAAGGAAATCAATTTTGCTACACATTGTGGATATCGATGCCTGAGTGAGTACATGCAAGATCATCCAAATGCTTTTATGAGTATTATTAAATTTCATATAATTATTTTATTTTCATTGATGTTTTATATGCTTATTTATTTATGTTTATTATATGTAATACAAGAGTATTATGGAGAGGCAGATATGGATGAGGTGGAGAGATAGGCACAGGTGGGTTGATCTCGATTGTCACAGAGTGCTCACACCTCTACCCATGATGCCACTACAGATACATCAGATCATGCGGATATCATGACGATGATCATGATGATGAGGACTTACAAGATGATGTGGATGAGGATGATCATGATGATTGATATATTACATTGGATATATTCTACATTGATATATATATTTTCTTTTATCTATATATTTTCTCATTTCAATTATGATTTGAATTACGGCTATGGTACTAATTAATGAAAGTCTTATTTTAATTATTTTTATTGTTTTTTATATTTAACATGTGATTTATTACTTTAATTATATGTTTCATTCATATTATATGTGTGTTTGTGTGTATATATGTTTGTATGTGCATGTAGTTCTATGTGTATAAAATATATGTATGCACATCTAGGTATATATCCATATTTATGTAAGTATGTCTATGTACATGTATGTGTGTATTTGTATGTGTATATATGTGCATATATTTTTTTTTATGCACATACATGTGTATGTGTATGTGTATGTATATGTGTATGTGTATGTGTATGTGTATGTGTATGTGTATGTGTATGTGTATGTGTATGTGTATGTGTATGTGTATGTGCATGTGCATGTGCATGTGCATGTGCATGTGCATGTGCATGTGCATGTGCATGTGCATGTGCATGTGCATGTGCATGTGCATGTGCATGTGCATGTGCATGTGCATGTGCATGTGCATGTGCATGTGCATGTGCATGTGCATGTGCATGTGCATGTGCATGTGCATGTGCATGTGCATGTGCATGTGCATGTGCATGTGCATGTGCATGTGCATGTGCATGTGCATGTGCATGTGCATGTGCATGTGCATGTGCATGTGCATGTGCATGTGCATGTGCATGTGCATGTGCATGTGCATGTGCATGTGCATGTGCATGTGCATGTGCATGTGCATGTGCATGTGCATGTGCATGTGCATGTGCATGTGCATGTGCATGTGCATGTGCATGTGCATGTGCATGTGCATGTGCATGTGCATGTGCATGTGCATGTGCATGTGCATGTGCATGTGTATGTGTATGTGTATGTGTATGTGTATGTGTATGTGTATGTGTATGTGTATGTGTATGTGTATGTGTATGTGTATGTGTATGTGTATGTGTATGCATATGTGTATGTGTATGTGTATGTGTATGTGTATGTGTATGTGTATGTGTATGTGTATGTGTATGTGTATGTGTATGTGTATGTGTATGTGTATGTGTATGTGTATGTGTATGTGTATGTGTATGTGTATGTGTATGTGTATGTGTATGTGTATGTGTATGTGTATGTGTATGTGTATGTGTATGTGTGTGTGTATGTGTATGTGTATATGTATGTGTATGTGTATGTGTATAAGTGTATGTTTGTATTTGTATGTGTATGTATAGGTATATATGCAAGTTTATGTGTGTGTTTATGTGTGTAAATGTATGTGTATGTGTATGAGTGTGTATGTGTATGAGTGTGTATATGTATGTATGTGCATGTGTATGTGTAAGTGTATGTGCATGTGTATATGTATGTGTATGTGTGGGTATATGTATCTATGTGCATGTGTAACTATATGTGTGTATGTGTGTTTATTTGCATGTGTATGTGTGTATATATGTACGTGTGTGCATGTGTATGTGTAAGTGTATGTGTGTATGTGTGTACGTATGTGCATGTGTATGTGTATGTGTAGGTGCATATATATATATATATATATATATATATATATATATATATATATATATATATATATATATATATATATATATATATATATATATATATATATATATATATATATATATATATATA
>CM035435.1:86874903-86982403 GCA_020310875.1 Ceratopteris richardii | reverse complement strand
TTGAGACAATTGCTTGGTTTGATCCTCACATTTGAGCAAGCCTTCAAGGGATGTGGAGATAAAGGACAAAGTTCTACAATGTACATGAAGAACAAGAAGAAAGGAGATAAATGTAAAGCAAAGGATGAAGAGGAATCAAGTTCTCAAGTTTATTATGCAAGAGGTAAAAGCAATGGGAGAGGAAGAGCAAGAGCTTTTGGAAGAGGAAGAGGTAATCAGAATAACAATAAGAAGGCTTGTTGGATCTGTGGATTGAGTAATCATTTGGCTCATGATTGTTGGCATAATCAGCAAGGATCAAATCAAAATCAGAATAACAATAGTAGAGGTACATGTGGAAGATATCAAAATTATTCTCAAAGAGGTAGAAAAAATCAAACAGGAGACTATGGTAGAGGTGGAAGAAGAAGTTGGGGGCAAAAGCAATCCTACAACACCACCTAGTATAATTATGTAAATGACACACAGAATCAAAGTCATACATCATTCATGATGAATTCAATCAACACATAAGATAAAGAAGATGTAAAGGTATTTTACATTGACTCAATGTTATAATCATTTGTCACAAAACATAGAATTGATGTCATAAATGGAAAAAGGCATTTCTAGTCATATAGTTCAAATAGGTGATAATACAAAACATAGTGTACATTCAATTGGAAAAGTGAAATGCAAGAGTGGAGTAGATTTTCTAACCAATGTTTTGTATGTTCCCACCAATACCTAAAAACTTGATTAGTGTGGGATGGATAGTTGAAAAATGTTTTCAAATTAGATTTACAAATGAAGGAGTATTTGTTGAAGATCCAAAGAATGGATATAATCAGATTGTTTGTGGTAAGAAAGAAGGTAGATTCTTTATTTTAATAGTGCAAGGGAACATTGTTCAAGCTTTGCTCACACATGGTGAAGGAGTGATTACAAAACTTGGTCTCTATCATAAGAGATTAGCTCATTTCAATGAAAGAGGAATTAGAGCTATGGTTGCAAAATTAGTTTATATTAGGATTACCAAATGTGCAGAGTCAACATATGATCTATATCTGAAGCATGTCAGATGGAAAAAGCACACAGGTTACCATTTTAGAAGAAAGGATTCAAAAATGATGGATTACTAGAGCTTATTCATACATATGTATGGGGACGAGGTTACCAATTTAGAAGAAAGGATTAAAAAATGATGGATTACTAGAGCTTATTCATACAGATGTATGGGGACCAACAAAAGAAGTATGTATCAATGGCTCAAGGTATTATGTTCTTTTCATTGATGATGCTACAAGATGGATAACTTTGTATGATCTGAAGGAAAGATAAGAAGTGTTTGGATCTTTCAAGCATTTTCATGCATATGTAGAGAGAGTCATAGGTCAAAAGCTTAAGAGATTAGGGTATGATGGAGGGGGGGAATACTTCTCCTAAGAGTTCAATGATTATCTTTGGAATGCAGGTATTAAGAGAAAAATAACTTGCAGGTATACACAACAACAAAATGGTGTATCACAAAGAAAAAACAGGTTTTTGGTTGAGTTTGCTAGGGCTATGATGAAGGAGAAGAATTGTCCAGATTATCTTTGGGCTGAGGCTCTAAATACAGATACATATCTTGTGAATAGAATACCATGTAGCTCTCAATGGAATGACTCCATATGAAGCTTGGTGGGGTAAGAAACCAACACTAGATCATTGTAGAGTGTTTGGATCAATTGCATATGCTTATGTGCCATCACAACTTAGACATAAACTTGAACAAAAGTTAGAAAAATATGTGTTCATTGGTTATGATGAGAAGCACATGGGTTACAAGTTGTGGATTCCTTTAACCAAACAATTTCTTATTTCTAGAGATGCTAAAATTGATGAACAAAAAAGTTCGTATGCAGATCAAAGTCATACAATTGAAGAATTTGAAGAAGAGGTAAGAAGATGTCAGAATGGAAAATTAAGTGTGCAGGTGAATGGATATGAAGAGTATATGCAAGCAAGTACATCCAGAAGTGGATTAACAAGAAGAAATGAAGAAGCTCCTATATTTTATGAAGAGGTGTATCTAGACACACATGAAGAATGTGAACCAATGAGGTGAAGTAGGAGAAGAAGGCAACCAGAAAGTTATTCTTATGATACTTCTTACATAACTCAGAAGAACTATGCATATATGGCCAAAGATGATGAAGAACCTCATAACTATGATGAAGCAAAAGATAAGAAGCAATGAAGGAAGAATTCAATGACTAGAGCAGAACAAGACTCGGGAACATGTTTCTAAATCAAATGGTAAGAAGGTAATTGGAAATAAATAGGTTATGAAGTGAAGAACCTTGTAGATGGAAGTGTAGCCACATTCAAAGATAGACTGGTGGTGAAAGGCTATGCCCAAACTTATGGCATAGATTATGATGAGAGATTCAATCCTATAGCTAAGATGTAAACTAGAAGTAAATTCATTGCTATTGCACCTTCAAAAGGATGGACTCTGAATTAACTAGATATAAAGAATGCATTCTTGAATGGATACATATCACATGAGGTATACATGGAACAAGCTCAAGGGTTTATAGATTCCAGATATCCAAAATTTTTTTGTTGATTGAGAAGAGCACTCTATGGATTGAAGCAAGCTCCAAGAGCATGCAACTAAAGATTGGTGAACTATCTCAAGGACCTTGGATGTGAAAGTTCAAAAGCAGATACAAGTCTACTCATCAAAAGAACAGAGGAATGTAAAATCTACATTTGAATTTATGTAGATGACATTATAATCACAAGTATTCTAGATGAAGGAATTATGGAGGTAAACAGATTACGTGAGAAAAAATTTAAGATCAGTGACCTTGGAAAGTCATCATATTTTCTTGGAATGGAAGTCACTTATATAGATCATGGCATATATGTATCACAAGAAAGGTATCTTTTGAACTTGTTGAAGACGTTTGGTATGGAGAATTGCAAAGAAGCTTCAACTCCACTTGAAGTCAATCACAAGCTCAGTAAATATGATGGTGTCAAATACAAAAATATGAGGAAGTATCAATCTCTTTTGCCTAGTTTGATTTATGCTACACTAACAAGACTTGATATTAGCTATGTAGTTGGAGTTCTATCACAATTCATGCATTATCCAAAGGATCCACATTGGATTGCAGGTCAAAGAGTTTTCAGATATATCAAAGGAACCATAAAGAAGGATTATATTATCCTTTTACTTCATATTTGAAGTTGAGAGCCTATATGTAGCTCAGTGATGAGTAGCACCTCCTTTAATGTCAATCCGGGAAGACGTGAGGATGGTATGAAGACCTCGAGCAAGTGGAGGCACAAGTGCGTGAGTGAGAAGCACACAAACATGCACACACATACACACACACGCGCACACACGGCAAGACAAAGAGTGAGAAGCAATGGAGTTCTTAGATTACTTTCGAAAAGCTCTTACAAGTTCATTCCAATTACAATCTAACCTCAAAAATGAGCTCTCTAGCTCCTTTTATAGTTTTTGACTAGCTTTGGCCCTGTTCAGACCTAGTGTCCGGCCTAATTAAAAATTAGGTTCCAGGGCTTATTAGAGGGCTCAAACGAGATCTAAAAAATATGAAAATTGGCAGGTAGATACTTCTAAAGCTCCTCAAGCTCAAGGACTCCTTGGCTTGCACAAAATGGAGCTACAAAAATACGAAATGATATTTACAATGGTTTTTAGTGATGAAAATCACTATTTGTGTAGGGATTTTCTTTGTTGATTTGTCATACACCTCTTTGAGCTCCCTACTTGCTCTTTCTTCTTGTGTGCTCAACTCCTTGATGTCTGAAAAATTAGATGGCCTATTTGCCATCTTCTTTGACTGCCATGTCTGCTTGTGCTGTCCCTTCGCTTTGACTCTCTTCGTCTTGTGGCTCCTTCGGTTCCCTGACTGCTGCCAACACCCCCCCCCCACTCTCGCGTCTGTCGCCCCTGACAGACCCTTGTCTAGAGGATTTTTGAACATAATATTGGACGACATCGGAGGCTAGGTGGTGTTCTTCGAGTCGTAAGCCGCGTGCTAGATCTGTGAGCAAATCATCCCAATTCACAGGTCCGGGAACATCTGGATGAGGCACCCTCAATTGTTCTGAGTGAATAGTTCTCTCCACAGCAAATAATTGGAGGAGATGTGATGGTCTAGGTATAAAGATTTCGGAGTGATATTCCCAGAATCCTGTGATGAACATCTCCTCAAATGTCTGTTTAAAGCAGGCTGGGAGGTACTTGATTCTGGCGTGCCAAGCATATATTACTTCAATTGATGGGGTGGTACTCATATCGTACACCAGATCCTGGTTTCCTGTCATGAAGCCTGCTCCTGAGAAGTGGGGGTCCTTAATGTTCTTAAACGTCCTGAAAGTGATCAGCATTAATTCAAATATTTTCATACACATCTGGGCCATCACATCGGGATTATTGCGTAGCCGAATGCTCCAGTGATGGATTGTAGAAATCATGTAGTTCACCGTGGGGAGTCCTCGTGGAGGTGCTAGATAAACGTAATTTAACCACTTTGCGCAGGCTTTGATGTCTCTGACGGCAATAGTGAATTCAGGCCAGGTGCGTCTTCGAAGAACTGGAACGTAACAAGGATTATATTTAATAAACAACGGCATATTATTCTAGGTTCGGACCATTTCAGGATATGTTTCCAAAAGCCTGATCCTCCAGGTGAGTTGATGAATGGACCCACGCTTAGCACTTTCCGGTATATCGTCTGGACCAAATTGTGTAGCAAATGTGGGAGGCTTGCCGCATCGTCATTGAATCTCGGCGTTGTAATCAGCCAAAAGTATGCAGTATGGCACATATTGGTCATTATTGGTGCCGATCCATCTATGATGAGACATGCTTCTGAAATATTCTGACTTTATGACAGTTTCTTCTAGGTTCGCTAGTGATTGGATCTGAATGGCCACCCGTTCTTCGTGGGTGTTCGCTGTCCTTTCCAGTGTCTGAAGCCACTCGGGTGCTTCCACTTCCAAGGTGTCTAGTCCTTCTGAGGTTCGTTGCCCGCCTGGCATCGGCATAGGAACATACGGTTCTTCGTACGAATCATCTACCTCAATAGGGACCAACTCTTCTGGCTCTGGTTCTACTACTGGAGAGGGCTGCCTCTCGTATGTCAGTAACCTCTTTTGTAATTCTGCCACCTGCTCAGTTAAGGCCTTTACTTCGTCTGAGGTAGAGGTTGATGGGACACTCTTCGGTTGTTCTTCCTGTTCCTTAAGTCTGCTCCGTAGTGTGTCACGTTCTCTTTCCAAGTCATCATGGGCTTCCAGAAGATCTGCATAGCTTTCCAAAATGGTTTTCATCATCTCCGTGGGAACTGCTTTGAACTGTTCTGGATCTATCTGGTGGGGAGAGCCTTCCATTGCCGCTTCCAGATTCTCTTCATTTTGTTTCTGCAGTCTCTTGTTCTCTTCAAGTGTCGTGGCCATATGTTTCCTGAGTAGTGCCAAGTTACGTCTGACTCGTAGGTTATCGGCCTGGTATACTTCGAGCAAGGCTTCTAGTTGTTTGACGCCTGATTCTGTCGATGGTTGGGGTGCCTCCAATAGTGTGTGGTGAGCCTGCTCAAGCGTTGTATAACGTTGATTCACATCTGCATTTTCCTCTTCCAGCATTTTAAATTGCCTTTGTAAGTTCTGGTGATTTGTTGTTAGTTGTTGATACCGGCCGTCCAGAGCTCTGTACTCATTTTGAAGCTGATATACACATTGATTTAATGCTAGAAATATACTATTTACATTAAATGATGCAGGGAGGGGTGAAGATGCATGGGGAATGGGGGCGGGAAAGGGAGTTGTGAATGATGTGGATGCAAGTGGAGATGTGGGTGGAGGGGGTATGGGAGATGGAGGTGGCATGGGGGGAGGGAGCGGTGCAGTGGCGGGAGATGTTTCCATAGTGTCAAATGTTTGAGTGACCGTGTAAATGGGGATCGTGGGTGGGGTGGATGTGACGTTAGTGAAGAGAGTGGTGAAAGTGGGCATGGTGACTCCCCCGAATTGGATTCCCGGAGAGAGTGGAATTCCCATGACGATTGTGGTGGTAGTGGACGTGGTGGTGATAGTGTCATGTGGTGGAATGAGTTGTGTAGTGAGAGGTGGGGATGGTGGTGACAGTGGTGCTTCCTGATGTTCGTCTGCTTGCGTTGTATCTCCTGGTGCTGATACGTTGATATGAATTTGTTTCTCGGACCTCATGGGACGGGCGGGAACTCTTTTCTCAAATCGGTGAATGTAGGCCATTGCCTCATGAATGGCCTCATCCAATCCTACTGCATCGGCGTGTAGGTTTATGGACTCGATGAACATGTCATCCACGCCTTCCTCCGCCAGCAATTGGTTCATGAGTTTCTTGCCTGCTTCCAGTGACATTTTATGTTGTTCTTGAACTAGCTGCATGGTTCGATATAGTCTTTTTATTTGAGCCGAATACGCGGGAGCACTTGCTAACTCTGAAAGTTCGTCATACTCTTGTTCCTCGTAGGCTTCTTCCTCTTGTTCGGTCTCTTGTTCCTCGACGTCAACTTCTACAACTTGCGGTTGGGTGGGGGCTGACGTTGTTGTATGGGTTTGTGGTTCCTGAGCTCGCTCTGTTTCCGTTTCGACATTAGAGTCATAGATTAGTCTAGCCACTTCTTCATCAGTGAGATCATTGAGAGTAAAGCCCTGTGGAAATTCCAAATCTGATGGGACGGGTGGAAACACCAGATTGGGTCCTTCTGTACTTGGTCTTGGTAGCCGAATGGTGAATGGTCTAATGCGTCGTGTCTGGGGAGGGGTAATTTCTGGTGTAGTGGTGGCTCCCCTTGGTTGAGCGCAGGGTAATTGGACTCCCCCTCTCATCTTCTTTGATGGAGGACCTACAGTTGATAGCCTTCTCTGGAATTCCTGGGCCCGGGACCATACGAGTGCCCGCTGAATAGGCATGTCATAGGCAAGACATCGGTAGATTATCTTGGTTAGAGCACAACATCCGTGAAGCACATTTTTCTGCTTCTTGTTCCACCGTTGATGGGCTAGGTGAATCTGATCTATGATCCAATGTGGTACGTTGATAGGGAGGCTTTCTGTCTCTGCCAAATACAAGCTAAACCATATCTTCTTTGGGGGCATGGTGAATCTTTCCTGGGCGGGGAAAGCAAAATGCCGCATGACGGTCTGTAGGTGAAGAGCGATGGTCGGTGTCATTGCTACCATATCCTTCAGCTTATTGAGATCCTTATGTTTCATTCTGCCTGGAACCATTGTTTCCTTTTCAGTAGGGATGTGCATACCATACATGCCCAATGCTTCTCGTACCAGATTGAGGGTCAGTTTGAATCTTTTAAGTTCGTGGCCCGGTAATAGTGAGGGTAACACAAAGGTGCTGTCGCCTCCCTTGGCCCTGCTAGGAGTGATGGTACTGATAAGATAAGAACAACGTAAGAAATCTAGCTTCGGTAAGTGGGCCCTGAAATAACTGTCCAGGCCAGCTTTGGTCCATACTGAACGCATGACTTCAGCATTCTGATAGCTCTCAAATTCGCGCGTGAAAAAATGGTAGCGTCCCCATTTACCATTAAACTCCAATTCAGCTTCCCAAAAATAGGTTCCATCACCCAATGGTCCTGCAACATCACTGAACCAATGAGCGTGTTTGCCCACTTGAGAGGTGTGCCCCTGGGGAGGATCCTGAATTGGGAGCACATGCACAGCTTGAAGTTCTTACGGTCTTTCGGTGAGATGTGGTTCAAGGAGGAGTGTTTCTATATCCACAATCTGTGCGCTGGATCCAGCGTGAGAACTGGCACCTCCGGCTTCTGCCATGGCCCTGCTTGCTTGTTGGTTCTGTGAGAATATAGAACCAGGTGTTAACATCGTAATGGACAGAATAAACCTCATGTTAATGTTGTCCCCGTTACAACATTAACATGAGGTAGATGATGCATCAGTGGTTAGTAAGTGCACGATGACAGTGTGTGTAGTTAATGCCTGGATAGTCCTAGGAGCTAGATGGAAAGATGCACTGTCTGACTAATGCAGTTAGTAAGTGGAGATGAATTCAAAGATTGGGGTCGGGGGGTTTATTACAAGTCTTCGGTTGCCAAACACCATGGATGGCTTTTGTTCTTGGTTTTGTGGAGACTCGGGAGGGTTGCATGAGTAATTCTGTTGGGAGTTGTTGTGTCATTGGGACCCATCTACAAGTGAGTCTGTGCGTGCTTCTAGGTGGCAGTGTGTTTGAGTGTATCAGACAAGAATGGGTAGCGACTGCTTGACCGAGTGAACCCTGTCCTGTATGATGTGAATTGTGTGGGGTTAGTTGAGCTCGCAAGCAAGCCTTAGGCACCCAAATTTGTCTTGATTGCGGGTCAGCCTTCATCGACTTCTTGGGTACCCAAATAGATTTTATTTTCTCAACAGAGGTTTTAGGAGTCCTCTTATTAGCATCAAGTCGTTGATTACTAATAGGAAGTTGAGACCGTTGTTGCGACTTAGTTACGGCCGACAGCTCATCTTTCCGCACCCACATTTGTTTCATCGGCTGAGTTGTTCTGCTTTGCGCGTTCTTTTGGTCTCTCGCCTGGAGAGTCTTCAGTGATTGATCTGCCCTTAGTTGCTGCCTCCTTCTGGCCTTTGGAAAAGAAGGGAGTTCCATTGTGGTTCTGACTCCTTTTTTGAGATCTTCATTCTTCTGCATCACATAGCCTTGGACAAGAACAGCATGGTCAACTTCATGTGTACCCCTGGAGGGACCAGGAGTCCGTGTCTTTTCTAGTTCCTTGAGTGCTCCATTATTTAACTCAATTGTAATTCTAGTTTGATTCACCCATACCTGAAGAAGTCCACTTCTTAGGTTTAAGTTGACTGCTTGGTCATAGATCCAGTCTTGACCCAAGACAAGGGGTTCCGTGAGGTCCTCATCTTGACATACTAGTACTTTAACTGTCATTGCCTCATCATGAATATAGAGGGGAAGTTCCACCTCGCCCATGCAAGGGGTTTCCACGCCTCCCAATCCTATGAGATATGCTTCCACAGGATTGATAGTTAATTGCAACTCTTGACAGTAAGACAATTTAACAGCACTAGTGGCTGCACCTGAGTCAATCAAGGCTCTTACAGTCCTTGCACTCTTTCCTTGTCCTATATCTAAGGTTATGAAAGGACGTCGATCAGTTATCCTATGTGAGCTAACACCGAAAACTTCACACATAGCCACGTCATGTCCTTGATCTGCATATGCATCTTGCCTAGGGTGCTCTCTACCTTGTCTTCTTAATTTCATTCTTCGTATGCGCTCTAGGGCTTCTGCTTGAGCTTCCTCTCGAATTCGCTTTTCTTCCTCTTTGCGTTTCTTGGCAGTATTGAGTCGACTTAGCATTTCCTCTGTGAGAGGTTCCTGATACAACTTGACTCTGCATCCGCTGATATAACTTGGGAGAACATCACCCTCTAAAGTGGCTAATTGTACTGCCCCACTCGTGGAGATCCTATTAATGATCATGGGTCCGTAACCTCTCTTCTCCAGTTTCCTCGCATGTTGCTTCAATGTGTAGACAAGAACTAAGTCGCCTGCCTTTAAACCTTTATCCTTAACGTGGGCATCAAAGTATGCCTTCTGTCGTTTCTTTGCTGCATATATCCCTGCAGCTGCTCTCAGTCTTGTTTCTCCTAATCGTTCAAGGTCAAAAAGTCTAGAGGAGAGTTCATGACCCGTCCATTCGTGCTCTTGTGCTACTTTCAATGTAGGTATTAAGAAGTCCAAAGGTAGCACGGCGTTTTGGCCAAATACCATCTGAAAGGGGGTGGCTTGGAGTACCGTTTTGTAGGCGACTCGGTATGCCCAAACAGCATGGTGTAGCTGTTTGTCCCAATCAGAGCGTTTATTGTTCACTAATTTCGTCAGTACATTGCATAAGATCTTGTTGGTGCTCTCAGCCTGGCCATTTGCTTGAGGGTGATAGGGGGCAGATTTCTTATGAACTACTAAGAATTCTTGGAGTAGATTTTCAATCACTTCGTTCAAGAAGTGAGTGCCTCTATCACTAACTAGCTCTATAGGTAGCCCGTATCTAGTAAACACATTCTCAAATAAAAACTTAGCTGTTGTTTGAGCATCATTCTTCGTTGTGGCTTTTACCTCTACCCACTTTGTTAGATAGTCTGTCGCAACAATGATATATTCTGCATGGGAACCCTTAGTTGGGGGATTGATAGGACCTACGAAGTCTATTCCCCACTTAGAGAATGCACGTCCACCCATCATAGGTTTCAGTGGCATCTCATCTTTACGTATAGGATACTGAGTTCTCTGACAGACATCACAGCGTTTCACATAGGTATGTGCATCCATGTGAAGGGTCGGCCACCAGAAACCACAAATAGTATTGCCTTGATCACCCGATCTAGTCCAAAGTGTCCTCCTGCTACACCTTGGTGAGCAGTTTCCAAGATCTTGAGATATTCACTTTCATGGACACATAGCCTCAGGTAACCATCTTTACCACGCTTGTATAGATTATCCCCAATGAGTGAGTAATCCTGGGCTTCTTGTTCTAAACTCCTTTTCCTAGCCAGAGTCATGTCTAGAGGGAATGTTTTCGTCCTCAGGAAGGATACTAGTGGTTCACTCCAATCTGGCACTATGGACACTTGATAAAGAGTGGCGTGTTCCATAGGTGGTTTAGTGCAACAGATTGGGCATTCCTTGCACAACCTTTGGACATCAACTTCCATAGTTGGCCAATGTACTCCGAGTCTCCTTAGTGTCTGTAAGGTTCGTTGCTTTGAGTAGTGTTGCTCTAACGCACCTACATGTGCTAAATGCAACCATTTATGGTACTCGTCCTCTTCCACACAACAAGCCAAGATCCCTTGATCTGTGTGCTTGTACATACTTCCAGCCATGATGTGATACTTTTGGGCTTTTACTACCTCCCTATTCTGTGTGTTTACTACTGGATGGTTAGGTCCGTATGTCAATACTGGCACCAATGGCATAGCCCACTGAGGTATTACTTCCAAATTAAACAAGTAAGCATCAGGAAGATCATCTGATACTCCTTGTGGGGTTTCTCCCGATGTGAGCCTAGAAAGGTGATCTGCTCTCAAATGAGTCTTCCCTTTCCTTACCACAACCTCAAAATCATATTCCATTAGCAAGAGAAACCATCTTACTAATCTTCCTATATTGCATGGCTTGTTTACGAGGTATAGCAATGCCTGATGATCAGTAAAAAATTTAAACTTATTTGCAAGCAAATAGTGTCTAAATTTCTTAACTGCATATATCATGCCTAAGCCTTCTCTCTCAGTAGTGGTATAATTTCGTTCAGCTGCATTCAATTGTCGACTAGCATAGGCAATTGGAAGATCCATATTACCTTCACCAGTAGGTTGTGCAAGCACACATCCAATGGCATAATTGGATGCATCCACATGAACATGGAAAGGCTTATTCCAATCCGGTGTGGTTAAGATTGGTGCTGAACATAATCGCTGTTTAAGCTCATTGAAGGAATTCTCACATTCCTCAATCCACTCAAAGTTTGTCAGAAGTCCGTACATGGGTTTGCAATGACAGCATACATGTGAATGAACCGGCGGTAGTAACCACAATGTCCCATGAAGGCTTGTACTTCCTTGACATTCCTTGGCCTAAGTAGCTCTGCTATGGCTCTCACTTTCTCTTCGTCAGTAGATATGCCATTCTTTGACACTATGTGTCCTAGAATCTTGCCTTGCCTAACCATAAAAACGCACTTTTCTGGGTTCAGGCAGACTTGATATTCTCTACATTTGTCAAAGATTTGTCTGAGTTTAGAAATATGAGTTTGTCTAATGTTGGAATGAGCACAAAGATCATCAACATAGACTTCTAAGTTTTTCCTCAGAAACTCCTTAAATACATGGCACATTAGTCTCTGGAAGGTAGCTGGTGCATTGGTAAGCCCAAATGGCATTACACGAAAGGCAAATATACCCCACTCTGTGGCAAAAGCTGTCTTATGTTGATCTTCTGGAGCTATGGCTACTTGATTGTAGCCCGAAAATCCATCAAGGAAGCTGTACACTTCCTTGCCTGCTACTCTTTCTAGGAGATGTTCTGTGATGGGAAGTGGATAGTTATCTCGAATTGTGGCTGCATTGACCTTCTTCAAGTTAATGCATACGCGCAGCTTTCCATTTTTCTTGGGCACCACTACGATGGGGGATACCCACTCAGTGTGCTCAATTTCATAGATAAATCCAGCTTCTACCAGTCTATCTATCTCTTCTTTAATCTTGGCAGCGTAATTATCGTTATATGTATAGGGCTTTTGCTTAGAGGGTTTAGCATCTGAGGTCATGGGGATAGTGTGTGAGCAAATGTCTGGATCAACACCTTTCAAATCCTTGTAACTCCAAGCGAATACATCTCTGTATTCTCTTAGCAAGGCTATTAACACATGCTCTTCTTCCTCTGTTAGGTCATGGCCTATGTACGTGCATCTCTCCTCTCCTTCTTCTAGGGCCACCACTATTTTCTTGGTGGTTTCTTTGTTATCATAGGCCTCTCCTGATTGTGCCTCTCGTTTAGGCATTCTTATCATGACCCTCCTGTCATCTATCTCATACTTCTTAAAATTTTTCGGGACCTCAAACAAAGATTCTTCCTCTTCTGGTGAGACTTCTCTCTTCTTTCGTTTCTTTCCTTCTTCCTTCGGGGTCACATGTGTGGCTAATCTTACATCGTTTGTAAGCTCTCCATGCCTCTGGGGTTGAAATTCTACTTCATGGAAGTATTCTTCATCTGATGCAAAAGGTGGGTCCATAATGATTGACTCTAGATCGGAGTCACTTGCATCCTCAAATGTATCAGGGCTAGGTTCGCATTCTTCTAGAACTACCTCTCCCATGATTGGCTCTATGGAGAAGATTGAAATGTCATAGCCATCCTCATCACAGTGGGGTGTCCATTGTTCTTCATTGATGGCTACATCCATGGTTGCTAAAATTTCTGCCCAGCCATGGGGTTCAAATTCCTCATCAGGAAACACTACAAGTGCATAGGCTGGGTCTTGAATTGATCTATGGTTTTCTTTTGCACCTACCTCTCTGGCTTTCTCTCTCTTCTCTTCTTCTACTGCTACCTTACACATCCATAAGTGGGTGTCTTCATGCATCCACGAGGATCCGGATTCTATGGAATGCACAGACTCAGTCTCATCTTTGGCTCTATGGATGGGATTCCATTGAATAGGTGGTACATCTCTATGAGAGTAATCCTTAAGATTGACTTTGGTCGTAACACCTAAGTGCTGCAGGTACAAAGAATTGGTTCCCCAGTCCTGTACCACTTGCAACTGTCGCATAAATGGTCTTCCCAAAATCATCTCATAGGCATGATTTTTGCTGAAGTCACATATAGCAAATGTATGCTCAAACTCTACACCACAAGTGGTGAGAGTTATTCCTTCTAGCAATCCTAAGGGTCTCTCAATATGACCATCGGCCATCTGCAATTTCATTCTCGTTGGCCTGAGGGCTGGCTTGCCCCAACGCTTCCATAGGGAAGTGGTGGCAATTGCAACTCCTGCACCTGAGTCCAAAATTGCCTTGGTGGTGTACTCCTGGTAGGTAATGGGAAGATAGGTGTTCCCTTCTTCACCTTCACACATATCTCCTATCTTATCCAAGGGTATTTCTGGCACTGTCCTTTGGGATCCTACCTGGGAACGAGGTTTTGCTATCTCTGGTACTTGTTTGGCGACATGTTTCCATAATTCAGGTCTAACCTTGAGTAGCTCTTCTAACTTGAGATTGCACTGCACTTTAGTGTTCTTCACTACCTCTGTGTTCCTAGGTATGACCGAATCTTCGTTTCTTACCATGACTGTGGGTGCTCTCATACAAGTGGACTTTGCTTCCCATGGGCCTGTGAAATGGGGTAGTTCTTGTAAAGAATTAGACTCGAAGTCTAATCTTTCTTGAGATTGGGTGTTCTCCTGCTCTCCATAAATGGATGGGATGTCTTGTGGGAATTGGTCATGTGCCTCATCCACAAGTTCAATGGGAGGAGGGACTTCACTTTCTTTAGCCCATTTGTCTTCTTGAATCTCGCGTAGGAATTCTGGTGTGAACCGATTCATAGAAGATGATGTGTCTGGCTCCGTAGAGTTAGGCACATAGGCTTCAGGCACATAGGCTTCCTGAGCAGGAATGCTTACTCTTTCACTTGCCTTGTCCTTGTGTTGAGAGGCTGGTTCCTTTTGTGATTGTGCCATTAGATTTTCTATTCTTTCTAGGGAGGGGGGGTTGTTTGGTTCAGAGGAATTGGGTACATAAACTTCTGATGGGGGATGGGTCATGTTTTTGCTTACTTTATCCTTTTCTTGATTTTTTTCTTCCTTGGCGGATCTTGCAATTATGCCCTCTAACTTCTCTAGAAGTCCATCCAAGTGTAATTGCGTCTTGGCTGAGCCCGAGTAATTGAAAAGGCGACTGGCTTCAAACATAGTCTGAGCCAATGCGACCATTTTCGCGCAAAGCTTGGTTCTTTCTATCTCTAGGTCGGCTCTAGGGTAGCACTTGTCATGATCCATGACATTTGGCCTTTCTTGGATTCTGGCCTGATATGCTTTAAGCATCATGTCTATATCTTCAGGAGTGGGGTCAGCTAATACTGATCCTACTCTAGGGGGTGGTGGAATCGTATGAGGTGGGTTGGAAGGTGGCGGGTTGGATGGCGATGGGAATGGTGGTGGTGGGATAGTGTGAGAGGGAGTTTGAGATGTGAGTTCAGTTATCTTGGCTTTGGTTTCTCTTATGCTTTCCTCAAGTTCACTCATCTTTTTAGCCCATTGTCTTTTCATTCTTTCCCGACTATCTTTCCACGCTCTAGTCCTTTTCTTTGTCATGCTCTCGGTTTCACTAGCCTCTGGGTTCTTATCCTGGTTTACTCCTTGGTTCTGTTGCAATGCCTGAGCTCTAGTCACTACCTGTACTGGTGCGGTGGAAGTGACACTTCCTGTGGAATCTACCACTAACCCAATAACATTAATAGGAGTGATTTTTGGCATATTATTAGGATTCTTAGGGCAATCTCGTAAAAGATGCTCCTTTCCACATTCTTGGCAAAAGCCCTGAATTGTTACTGATTGGGGTTGTGTAGGTGGAGGTAAGGGACAATCACGAATGAGGTGATCTCCCTGACATCTGTAGCATGGTCCTCTAGGGAATGAGGGTCTTACCTGCCTAGGTTGAGGCTTAGGATTGGGGTTCGTATACATGACGTTTGTGTAATCTGACTCCCAACTAGGTTCACTCGGTTCCTCACTGTAGTAGGACTCACCATGTTCAGGAGATTGCATGTAGTAAGCATGGGGACTATCAACATGTGTAGAATCAAAGCTATGGTCACTGGGGTCACTTTCGGAAAGCAGTGGGGTTACCGGGACTATAGCTCTATTCAGGTTTTCTTCTGCTGCTGCATATTTTACTGGGATCGCATTAGCAGGGGCAGGGGGTTGTTGAGCTAACACAGGTTGAGGTCTTTGTTGGTTTTGGTATGGTTGCTGATAAGGTTGTTGTGGCCTGTCATATGGTTGTGGAGGGTACGGGTTCTGGTATCTTCCCTGCTGAGGGTATGGCTGAGGGTAGGTTTGCCTAACCGCTTGCTTGTTGTATGGGCAATCTTGTGCGGTGTGATTGGTGTACCTCCGTTCTATGGTGCAGTACTAGCTACTAGGATTTACTTGGGGCTGAGCCATAATGGGACATACGTTCGCCATGTGGTCGCCACCACAAGTGTAGCACCTTTTCACAGGGGCAAACCTTGGGATTTGTTTGCTAGTTACACCTAATTTCTGAGCTACTTTCTCTGCAAGTTCCTCGATTGATGTGGATTGCGTGGAAGAGAGGTTAGAGGCACTATCCGAATCTTTGTATATCTTGGAAAGCTCTAACTCCTCCCCTAGGTTATCCTCGATGTCAATGCACATGCGTACACACTCTTCTATGGTTCTAGGGTCCTTCAAGTACACATATGATCTTAATTTGGTACTTAGCAATCCATCCAAGAATAAGGCCACTTGCTTAGCTGGCGTGGGTAGCTCAGGGACAGGGCATCTTTCAAGATATTGCCTAAATCTCCTTCCTGCAAGTCTCACGGTCTCTTGAGGGGTTTGCTTGAAGCTGTGAATCAGTGAGGAGGTATTATGTCTTATGCCACTCTTAGAAAATTCAATGATGAAAGCCTCTAGGAGTTGGTCTATGCACCTGAACTGTCTCTCGTTTAGTCGTTGAAACCATGTCAGGGCAGTGTTCCTAAGGGTTAGACCAAAGGCATTGTACTGTGTGAATAGATCCTCCACTTGTTCAGCTCTCAGGACTTGTCTAAACTCAGCCACATGATCGTATGGATCTCCAGTACCATCGAAGTAGTTCTTCATGGACTTAACTAGCTGAGTCGGTCTCAAGGTCCTTGTGTGCTCTCTAGGTCGTGGTAGAGGGAATTCATCCGCATTTCTTTGATTCCTGTGAGCTCTAAGTACCTCAGGCTCTACTTTATTTGTTTCCTTCCTCGTTCTTTCTCTGCCCCCTGAGTTGGCAAAGCTCACCTCCGGCCTTTCTCTATGTCTGTCTCTTTGGGTTCCATGAGCGTGGGAGGTTCCAGCTCCTGGGTGGCCAAAGGACACGTTCGATCTTGGTTGGGGGAAAACGAATTCACCCTTCCAAGTGTAAGCATGCCTATCATTTTCTGTCACCACAAAGATCCTCTCTGAGGCGTGATCTAGGTAGGTTACTCTGCCTGGGCTATCAAGATCCTTAAACTCATAGATCATGATTGTTCCTATATCAGTTGGCTGATCAGATTTATACCTCCAAAAGGCTTCGTCAGTTTCTCGATTGAGGAGCAAATCTATGCTCTTATTATCCTGGGGAATCCACTCTGGTGTGATGATCCTAGTGAGAACCGATTTGCCTCGAGGGGTTCTAGGTTCTGTACCCATGTTTCCTTGCTCTAGGTCCCCTAAGTCCGCTTCTGAGATCACATTTCCAAATTCGTCCGTCCTATCTGGGTGACTGGTGACTACGTATATGGTTCCTTCTTTGTCCAAGTATGCTCCGTTTTCAAACTTGACAGCTTGGCGCTCTAATCCAATGGATTGATCAGGATTCTTAATCTGTACCACAGATCTTCCTAGGCCGTCCTCATAGATGCTGGCACCTAATCGGTTGGACCTAAGGTATTCCAACTGCGTTTTGTATGGGCCTTCTACCCTGTGCAAGTATGGCACTCCTGAACTTCCCGTAGGTCTGTCCATGCCTTGAGACATCTCTGATTCACTGCTATCAGAGCTAGGGTAATGCGAGTGGTGACTCAACTGCTGGGCCCAAGACCTCGCAGTATGATTGACACTAGCCTCTGAAGACCTAAGGCTTTGTCTATCTCTTACTAGGTGTCGTCCTGATCTAAGGTTCATATGCCTAACTGATTAACCCAATTTGTCCCAGGTACAACCACGTTTCTGAGTCCTTTGTATCAATTACTTAATCCCCTTTTTATGTTAATTATCATGTTTATACTCTTGTCTGATATCACGTCGTTAGGAATACTTGAGTTTAATTTCGCACTCTAGTTTGGTCGTTTCACGTTAGGTTCTTTTCCTTTAAGGTTGTCGTCCACACACACAAGTTATCTCTTGACTTGAACTTGGTTTCTTAGATAGTCTTTGATTTATCTCGTGCCTATCGTTGCCTGGAATTACTTCTAACACTACCCGCACTTAGCCTGAACTAAGAATTGACAGAGGGTGTTGCGGGTTTTCCAACCTTGAGTTCCTTTCCTTGTGTTGTTGCCCTGGTGTGCCCAGGACGCGCGTTCCCAAGCCTGCACTTACTCTTGCTTTGCGTACCCTTCGATGCTCTCAAAGGACCTGTAAAAGGCCCACCATTAGCTCAAGACTTAAATTCAAAAGACAGAACCAATCACTTTCATTCATGTAACACTTCACCAATTTGCACTATGATTTTTTTGGACACAACTCTAGAGATCCCTGAATTTTGTTCCCCCTGAGTATGGTCAACATCAAAATACCCTATCTAATATTCCTGATCTTAATTTAACCGTAACCAGTCGATGTTTTTGTTGTACTCCCCGCGAGCTTTCCAACAAAACAAAAATCACGGCAAACGGATTTCGTATTAGAAGGTTATGCCCGTTCAGGGTTTTGGGGCTAAAACAGGATTAAACTAGGTTAACAGGCAAACAGGAATTCTCGGGTTACTTGGGTCATGCCATCGTAATGCAATACTACACCCTAGTGTTTGTCCCACACTTGGCCAAAATTTAGATCAATATTTTTGCCTTAAAAATTTGACCTAATTTGCCCTTCTAACGTGTTCGCAAAGTCTGTCGGTCGCGATTGACAGGTCAGTCGCGATCGACGTGTCGATCGCGATTGACAGGTCCGTCGTGGCTGTCAGTCACGATTGAGTGGTCAGTCGCGATCGACACGTGGCCGAAAATTCAGTCAATCGTGGTCAAACAATCGTTGACTCTGTCGATCGCGATTGATGCATCGATCGCGATTGACAGGTCGGGCGCGAGGGTCTGTCCGTCGTGGTCAAACAGTCGTTGACTGTGTCGGTCGCGATTGACAGAGCCGTCGTGGGCTGTCAGTCGCGATTGATGAGTCGATTGCGATTGATGGCTCGATCGCGATTGACACGTGTCACGCGTATGGTCCGTCGATCGTGGTCAATCGGTCGTTGACTCTGTCGGTCACGATTGACAGAGCCGTCGTGGGCTGTCGATCGCGATTGACTGGTCGATCGCGATTGACAGGTCTGTCCGTCGTGGTTTGTCGATCGCGATTGACAGAGCGATCGCGATTGACAGAAATCTGAGGAATTTCAAAAAACTAAACACATTTTTGGGAAGCTCTAGGCCTGTAGATCATGGTTTTGCACTTTGTTTGGCAATTTGAGCATTTTTTCTGTCGGTCGCGATTGACAGAGGTCGGCGACACACAGACAATTACTTCGAATTCCGTACCTGCACAGAGTGCTGGGGACGATGATGCGGCCTGTACCTGCAATACACCTCAAAAAACATGCAAAAACAGCACACACAATTTCGCTCTCTCGCTCTCTCTCACAAGTGAAATGAGGGAAATGAGGTGGAGAAGGTGATATGATCAAAACTGAAATTTCCGCGATGATGGAAATGGAGGTGGGAGATGGTGATGATGATGATGGTGATGATGGTTGTAAGGTAAGAAAGAGAAGAATAGGAAAAGTAAAGAAATTACCTACAACGCCAACGTCTCCAATCTATGTCTTACCATCACACGCTCGTCCTCAAAGCTCGATCCCCGGCAACGGCGCCAAAATTTGGTGTAGCTCAGTGATGAGTAGCACCTCCTTTAATGTCAATCCGGGAAGACGTGAGGATGGTATGAAGACCTCGAGCAAGTGGAGGCACAAGTGCGTGAGTGAGAAGCACACAAACATGCACACACATACACACACACGCGCACACACGGCAAGACAAAGAGTGAGAAGCAATGGAGTTCTTAGATTACTTTCGAAAAGCTCTTACAAGTTCATTCCAATTACAATCTAACCTCAAAAATGAGCTCTCTAGCTCCTTTTATAGTTTTTGACTAGCTTTGGCCCTGTTCAGACCTAGTGTCCGGCCTAGTTAAAAATTAGGTTCCAGGGCTTATTAGAGGGCTCAAACGAGATCTAAAAAATATGAAAATTGGCAGGTAGATACTTCTAAAGCTCCTCAAGCTCAAGGACTCCTTGGCTTGCACAAAATAGAGCTACAAAAATACGAAATGATATTTACAATGGTTTTTAGTGATGAAAATCACTATTTGTGTAGGGATTTTCTCTGTTGATTTGTCATACACCTCTTTGAGCTCCCTACTTGCTCTTTCTTCTTGTGTGCTCAACTCCTTGATGTCTGAAAAATTAGATGGCCTATTTGCCAGATCTTCTTTGACTGCCATGTCTGCTTATGCTGTCCCTTCGCTCTGACTCTCTTCGTCTTGTGGCTCCTTCGGTTCCCTGACTGCTGCCAACACTATATGTTGGAGAACCAATCATTTCCTAAAATAGGCAAGATTTCTGATTTTTGCAGCTCAGATAGGGTCAACTTGCGAAGGTCATAACTTGGTTTGTAGTGCAAAGGTTTTAGCAAGTAATAGCTTGTCAAAAAGCTCTTCTCTTCTTCTTTCATCATCAAAAGGTCTTGGCAAAATAATATTTGTGCTAAGATAAATAAGAAAAAGAGTGAAGGTATGTCATTTCAGTAACTAGAATTTTTTGAAGAAGTAAAATTCTCAGTTTTGGCTATTAATTCTCAAATTTTGAAGAAGCATTGAGTTAATCGTGACCATAGAGGTTGTCTAGTGTCAAAATAATTCATTTTTTATGATGTTTCATACATCAACAAGTGGTATCAGAGAAAAAAGTCGAAAGAGCAGAAGGCATCAAAGGTACGAGAAGTTTTGGAAAGTTTTCATTAAAGTTTGAAAGTTGAAGCATTCAAATACTCAAGGCATCAAAAGATTACTTCAAAAATACATTTATACACAAAGAACTCCAAAAGTTATTATTCTTTATCCTTTAAACTCACAGGTTGAAGTAGAAGCAAAGAATTATGGCAGATCATATCTCCATTGACAAACTTGATAGAGATAATTATCCTGCATGGGTAATGACAATGGAAACCTTACTTATGAGTAAGGATCTCATGGTGTACATAATAGTTGAGGAAGAGAAGCCAGTATTTGAAGATGAAATCCAACCAAAGAAAGAGGAACTAGATGCTTTAAAGCATTAGCAAAAGAAGGGATGCAAGTACAAAGGCCTACATCTATAATACAATTACAGATCATTTGCTACCACACATCAGAGGATTGGAATCACCTAAATATATATGGAATGCATTGGAATATCATTTCCAAAGTACTACCAAAGCAGGGAAAACAAGTATATGGTCAGAGTTTACTACATTCAAGAAGAAGCCAAGTCAAAGTATTAGTGATTATGTCACTAAGATGAAGGATCTAACATATAGTCTTGGATCCATAGATGAAGATATTGAAGATCACAAATTGATTGCTCAATTGCTTGCACGTTTGAGAGGAGATGAAAGGTGGAAACCTTTTGTCTTGTCAACAAAACTTTGTTTGAATCATTATGTTCTAGATTTGAATCAATCGCTTGGTTTGATGCTCATATTTTAGCAAGACTTGAAGGGAGATGGAGATAAAGGACAAAGTTCTGCAATGTACATGAAGAACAAGAAGACAGGAGATAAAGGTAGAGCAAAGGATGAAGAGGAATCCAGTTCCAAAGTTTATTGTGCAAGAGGTAGAAGCACTGACAGAGAAAGAGTAAGAGATTTTGGAAGAGGAAGATGTAATCAGAATAACAATAAGAAGGCTTGTTGGATCTGTGAATTAAGTAATGATTTGGCTCATGACTGTTGGCATAATCACCAAGGATCAAATCAAAATCAGTATAACAATAGTAGTTGTAGATGTGGAAGATATCAAAGTTATTCTCAGAGAGGTAGAAAAAATCAAAGAGGAGGCTATGGTACAGGTGGAGGAAGAAGTTGGGGACAAAAGCAATCCTACAACACCACCTACTAGAATTATGCAAATGACACACAGAATGAAAGTTATACACCATTGATGATGAAAGTCATACATCATTGATGATGAATTCAATTATTAGAACAAATAAAGAAGATCTAAAGGTATTTTATATTGACTCTAGATGTTCTAATCATTTCTCAAGAAACATAGAATTGATGTCAGAATTCGAAAACGACATTTCTAGTCATACAGTTCAAACAAATGATAATACAAAACATAGTGTACATTCAATTGGAAAAGTGAAATGTAAGAGTGGAGTAGATTTGCTAGCCAATGTTTTATATGCTCCCACAATACCTAAAAACTTGATTAGTGTGGGACACACAATTGAAAAAGGTTTTCAAGTCAGGTTTACAAAAATGAAAGAGTATTTCTTGAAGATCCAAAAAATGGATATAATCAGATTGTTTGTGGTAAGAAAGAAGGTAGACTCTCTACTTTAAGAGTGCAAGGGAACATTGGCCAAGCTTTGCTCACACATGGTGAAGTAGTGATTATAGAACTTGATTTCTAGCATAAGAGATTAGGTCATTTCAATAAAAGAGGAATTAAAGATATGGTGGCAGATCAATCTGTACTAGGATAACCAAATATGTAGATCCAACATATGATTTATAAATGTGAAGCATGTCAGATGGAAAAAGCACACAGGCTACCATTTCAAAAGAAAAGATTCAAACATGATGGAGTGCTCATTCATACAGATGTATGGGGACCAACAAAAGAAGGATCTAGCAATGGCTCAAAGTATTATGTTCTTTTCATTGATGATGCTACAAGATGGATAACTTTGTATGTCTTGAAGGAAAGATCAGAAGTGTTTGGAGCTTTCAAGCATTTGCATGCATATGCAGAGAGAGTCATAGATCAAAAGCTTAAGAGACTGATTTCTAATGGAGGGGAAGAATACTTCTCCCAAGAGTTCAATGATTATCTTTGGAATGAAGGTATTAAGAGAGAAATAACCTGCAGGTATACACCACAACAAAATGGTGTAGCAAAAAGAAGAAACATGACTTTGGTTGAGTTTGCTAAAGCTATGCTAAAGGACAAGAATTGTCCAAACTATCTTTGGGTTGAGGCTATAAATATAGCTACATATCTTGTGAATAGATTACTATGTATAGCTCTAAATGGAATGAATCCATATAAAGCTTGGTGCGGTAAGAAACCAACACTAGATCATTGTAAAGTGTTTGGATCAATTGCATATGCTTATGTGCCATCACAACTTAGACATAAACTTGACCCAAGGGTAGAAAAATACATGTTCATTGGTGATGATGAAAAGCAGATGGGTTACAGGTTGTGGAATCCTTTAACCAAACAATTTCTTGTTTCTAGAGATGTTACATTTGATGAATAGAAAATTTGCTATGCAAATCAAATTCATACAATTGAAGAATTTGAAGAAGAGGTAAGAATATGTGAGAATGGAAAATTAAGTGTGCAAGTGAATGGAGATGAAGAGTATATGCAAGCCAGTACATCCAGAACAAGAAGAAATGAAGAAGCTCCTATATTTGATGAAGAGGTGTATCTAGACACACATGAATAATGTGAACCATGGAGGTAAAGTAGGAGAAGAAGGCAACCAGAAAGTTATTCTTATGATAATTCTTACATAACTCAGAAGAACTATGCATATATGGCCAAAGATGATGAAGAACCTCAGAACTATGATGAAGCAAAAGGTAAGAAGCAATGGGAAGAAGCAATGAGGGAATTCAATGCACTATAGGAGAACAAGACTTGGGAACATGTTTCTAAATCAAATGGTAGGAAGGTAATTGGAAATAAATGGGCTTATGAAGTGAAGAACCTTGTAGATGGAAGTATAGCCACATTCAAAGCGAGACTAGTGGTGAAAGGCTATGCCCAAATTTATGGCATAGATTATGATGAGACATTCAGTCATATAGCTAAGATGTAAACTATAAGTACAATCATTGCTATTGCACCTTCAAAAGGATGGACTTTGAGTTAACTGGAGATAAAGAATGCATTCTTGAATGGATACATATCACATGAGGTATACATGGAACAAGCTCAAGGGTTTATAGATTCTAGATATCCAAATTTTTTTTGCAGATTGAGAAGATCACTCTATGGATTGAAGCAAGCTCCAAGAGCATGTAGCTATAGATTGGTGAAGTATCTCAATGATCTTGGATATAAACGTTGAAAAGTAGATCAAAATCTACCCATCAAAAGAAAAGAGATGTACAATCTACATTTGTATTTATGTAGATGACATTATAATCACATGTACTTCAAATAAAGGAATTAAGGAGGTAAAGGGATTACTTGAGAAAGAATTCAAGATCAGTGACCTAGGAAAGTTATCATATTTTCTTGGAATGGAAGTCGCTTATACAGATCATGGCATATATGTATCAGAATAAAGCTACCTTCTAAACGTGTTGAAGAAGTTTGGTATGCAAAATTGCAGAGAAGCTTCAACTCCACTTGACGTCAATCACAAACTTAGTAAATATGATGGTGTCGAATAGAAAGATATGAGAAAGTATCAATCTCTTGTGGGTAGTTTGATTTATGCTACACTAACAAGACCTGATCTTAGTTATGTAGTGGGAGTTCTGTCGAAATTCATGCATTTTCCAAAGGATCCACATTGGATTTTAGGTCAAAGAACTCTTGGATATATCAAAGGAACCATAAAGGAAGGATTTTATTATCTTTTTACTTCATATTTGAAGTTGAGAGCTTATATGTTGGAGAACCCATCACAAATTGGACATAAATTTGAAGGTCAAAGTCTAAGAACAAAAGCACATGCCTATGTGAAAGGACAATTTCACACATGTACTATATTTGTAAAGTTAAAATTAACTTTAGTTCTAGAATTTTGAAAATTCACGAGTTTGAGAAAATCTATATAAGTTAGTTTGTATCAACAGACATGGAGAGAATGTGAGAATGAGAGGTTGAAATCTAGAGTTCATTTTGTATGACTGAGAAAAATTTGAGCTTCTCTAAGTGAGAAAGCACCTGTAAAGTTTTTGAGTTTTGGTAGCTATAAGAAGGATTAATAGAAGTTCTATGTATGATACTCTCTTCTCTATCTCCATGTTTTGCCTATAAGTTTCCCAAGCAACTCGATGTCTAGCATCGCATTTGTGCTGATAAGTTCTTGTTTCATTCTTTGATTTTTTATCTACTGTTTAATCTCCTTAAAAACATGAGGTCTCTGAAGCAACTCAATGCTTGGCATCGAGTTTCAATGTAAAGTCGATGCCTAGCATCAAATTCCATCATAAAACTAGTTTTCCTCATACATGTGGTTCACAGGGTATTTCAAATGCTCAATAAGTGAAGTTTTATGCACAAAGTTGATCCAAGGCATCGAATTTTGTGGGAGGTCGATGCCAAGCTGAAAATTTTTATATTTAGACATGTGCTTTTACTAAAACAAACAATATTTCTTATTTTGATAGCTCACATAGGGTCAAATTATGAAGGTCATAACTTGGTGTGTAGTGCAAAGTTTTTAGCAAATAAAATTTTCTTAGAAAGCTCTTCTCTTGTACTTTCATCTTCCAGAAGATCTTGGAAAAATAATTATTGTGCTAAGAGAAATAAGCAAAAGTGTGAAGGTATGTTATTTCAGTGACTACAAATTTCTGAAGAAGTAAAGTTCTCAATTTTGTCTACTATTTCTCAAATTTTGGAGAAGCATTGAGTTAATGGTGACCATACAGGTTGTTTAGTGTCACATTAATTCATTTCTTGTCATGTTTCATACATCAACAAGTGGTATAAGAGCAGAAAGGTTCTAGAGAAAAGAAGGCATCAAAGGTACGAGAAGTTTCAGAAAGTTTTCATTAAAGTTTGAAAGTTGAAGCATTCAAAGACACAAGGCATCAAAAGATTACTTCAAAAGTATATTTATACACAAAGAACTCCAAAAGGTATTATTCTTTATCCTTTAAACTCACAGGCTGAAGAAAAAGCAAAGAATTATGGAAGATCATATCTCCATTGACAAATTGGACAGAAATAATTATCAATGTGAGTGGCTTTTGGTCAATTAAGAGAAACTGATGACATAAAATTGATTCCTTGTTCAAAGAGGGTGCATGTGCAAGCTCATTCACAACATATTGTTAAAAATGAAATTTGTCAAGCAATCTGACTTATGATTCAACACGACGAAATCCAACAAGACACAAAAAATACAACCTTTTTCCTTAGTAATTACTATGAGCAACCATACTACTTAAGTTCACAAAAGTATGCCAAGAGTTCATTGAAATACCAACTCTAGAAAATCTTGCTTCCCAACAAGCATGTGCACATATAGTTGGAAACTTCTCAATACATATTGAATCAATTATTAATAAGATTGTATACATAGTATTAAGAACTAGGTATTCACTTCCCATCTTAATATAACTACAAAACTAGTGAAGTATTAAAGGAGTTACTTGGTAATTTGTCTCTAACATTATTGACCATGGCATCTTTCTTGTTGATGTATGAAACATCACAAGAAATGAAATAATGTGCAACTAGAAAACCTCTATGGTCACCATTAACTCAATGCTTCTTCAAACTTTGAGAAATAATAGCCAAAACTGAGAACTTTACTTCTTCAAAAATTTCTAGTCACTAAAATGAGATACCTTCAATATTTTGCCTTATTTTACCAAGATCTTTTGGTAGATGAAAGTAGAAGAGAAGAGCTTTCCAAGCGGCTATTGATTCCTAGAAAGTTTGCACTATGCACCAAGTTATGACCTTCACACATTGATCATGTCTAAGCTTCCAAAATAGGAAATCTTGTTTGTTTTAGTAAAAATGCCTGTTTAAATATAAAATTTTTCAACTTGGCATCGACCTCCCATACAAACTCGATGCTTGGCATCAAGTTTGTGCATAAAATTTCACCTCAAATACCCCGTGAACCATAGGTATGAAGAAAACCACTTTTATGATGGAATTTGATGATAGGCATTGAATTTACGTTTGAATTTGATGTCAGGCATCAAGTGGCTTTAGAAACCTCATGTTTTTAAGGAGATTCAACAATAAATGAAAACTCAGAGAATGAAACAAGAACTTATCAACACAAACTTGATGCCAGGCATCGAGTTGCTTGGGAAACTTGAAGTTTTGAAGTCAAGCCTTACTTATGAGTAAGGATCTCATGGTGTTCATAACATATGAAGAAGAGAAGCCAGTATTTGAAGATGAAAGCTGACCAAAGAAAGAGGAATTGGATGCTTTAAAGCATTGGCAAAAGAAGGATGCAAGTGCAAAGGCCTACATCTATAATACAAATTTAGATCATTTGCTACCACACATCATAGGATTGGAATCAGCTGAAGATATATGGAATGCATTGGAATATCAGTTCCAAATTAGTACCAAAGTAAGGAAAGCAATTCTATGTTAGAGTTTACTACATTCAAGAAGAAGCCAAGTCAAAGTATTAGTGATTATGTCACTAAGATGAAGGATCTAATCGATAGTCTTGGATTCATAGATGAAGTTATTGAAGATCAAAGATTGATTGCTCAATTGCTTGCAGGTTTGGAGAGGAGATGAAAGGTGGAAACCTATTGTCTTGTCAACAATAGTTTCTTTAAATGATTATGTTCTAGATTTGAATCAATTCCTTGGTTTAATGCTCACAATTGAGCAAGACTTAAATTTTTTGAGTTTCCATAGCTATCATAAGCATTAATAGAAGTTCCATGTATGAGACTCTCTTCTCCATCTCCATGCTTTGCCTATTGTGGTAATGACTTCAAAACTTCAAGTGTCCCAAGCAAATCAATGTCTAACATCAAGTTTTTGCTCCTAAGTTCTTGTTTCATTCTCTAAGTTTTTATCTACTATTGAATCTCCTTAAAAACATGAGGTTTCTGAAGAAACTCAATGCTTGGCATCAAATTCAACATAAAGTCAATGCCTACCATCGAATTCCATCATAAAAGTGGTTTTCTTCATACTTGTGGTTCATGCAGTATTTCAGGCATTGAGAAAGTGAAGTTTTATGCACAAAGTGGATGCCAGACATCTACTTTGTGTGAAAAATAGGCAAGATTTCCTATTCTGGTAGCTCAAACAAGATCAACTTGTGAAGGTGGTAACTTGGTGTCTAGTGCAATCTTTTTAGCAAGTAATTTCTTCTTGGAAATCTCTTCTCTTCTACTTTCATCTACTAGAAGAGCTTGGTAAAATAGTATTTATGCTAAGAGAAATAAGTAAAAGAGTGAAGGTATGTGACTAGAAATTTTTGAAGAAGCAAAGTTCTTAGTTTTGGCTATTATTTCTCAAATGTTGAATACACATTGAGTTAATGGTGACCATAGATCTTGTCTAGTGTCACATTAATTCATTTCGTGTGATGTTTCATACATCAACAAGTGGTATGAGGGTGAAAAGGTTCTAGAGAGCAGAAGGTGTCTAAGGTATGAGAAGTTTTGCAAAGTTTGCATTAAAGTTTGAAAGTTGAAGCATTCAAAGACACGAGGCATCAAAAGATTACTTCAAAAGTATATTTATACACAAAGACCTCCAAAAGTTATTATTCTATATCCTTTAAACTCACAGGTTGAAGCAAAAGAAAAGAATTATGGCAGATCATATCTCCATTAACAAATTGGATAGAGATAATTATCCTACATGAGTAATGATAATGGAATCCTTACTTATGAGTAAGGATCTCATGGTGTACATAACGAAGAGAAGCCAGTATTTGAAGATGAAAACCGACCAAAGAAAGAGGAATTGGATACTTTGGCAGAAGAAGCATGCAAGCGCAAAGGCCTACATGTATAATACAATTTTTGATCATTTGCTAACACACATAACAGGATTGGAATCAACTAAAGATATATGGAGTGCATTGGAATATCAGTTCCAAAGTACTACCAAAGTAAGGAAAGCAAGTCTATGCTCACAGTTTACTACATTCAAGAAGAATCCAAGTCAAAGTATTAGTGATTATGTAACTAAGATGAAGGATCTAGCAGATAATCTTGGATCCATAGATCAAGATTTTGAAGATCAGAGATTGATTGCTCAATTTCTTGTAGGTTTCTGAGGAGGTGAAAGGTGGAAATCTTTTGTCTTGTCAACGGAACTTTCTTTGACTCATTATGTTTCAGATTTGAATCAATTGCTTGGTTTGATGCTCACATTTGAGGAAGACCTCAAGGGAGATGGAGATAAAGGAAAAAGTTATGCAATGTACATGAAGAACAAGAAGAAAGGAGATAAAGGTAAAGCAAAGGATGAAGAGGAATCGAGTTCTCAAGTTTATTATGCAAGAGGTAGAAGCACTCGCAAAGGAAGAGTAGGAGGTTTTGGAAGAGGAAGAGGTAATCAGAATAACAATAAGAAGGTTTGCTAGAACTATGGATTGGGTAATCATTGGGCTCATGACCGTTGACATAATTAGCAAGGATCAAATTAGAATAAAAATAGCAAAGGCAGAGGTGGAAGATATCAAAGTTATTCTCAGAGAGGTAGACAGAATCAAAGAGGAGTCTATGGTAGAGGTGGAGGAAGAAGTTGGGGACAGAATCAATCCTACAACACCACCTACTACAATTATGCAAATGACATATAGAATGAAAATCATGCATCATTGATGATGAATTCAATCAATACATCAAATAAAGAAGATCTAAAGGTATTTTACATTGACTCTAGATGTTCTAATCATTTGTCAAGAAACATAGAATCGATGTCAGAATTGGAAAAAGGCATTTCTAGTCATAGAGTTCAAATAGATGGTACTAAAAAACATTTTTGTATGTTCCCACAATACCTGAAAACTTGATTAGTTTGGGACAAATAGTTGAAAAAGGTTTTTAAGTTAGGTTTAAAAATGAAGGAGTATTTTTTGAAGATCTAGAGAATGAATATAATCAGATTGTTTGTGGTAATAAAGAAGGTAGACTCTCTACTTTAAGAGCGCAAGGAAACATTGATCAAGATTTTCTCACACATGGGGAAGGAGTGATTATAGAACTTCATCTCTCGCATAAGAGATTAGGTCATTTCAACAAAAGAGAAATTAAATATATGGTTGTAAATCAGTCTATACTAGGATTACCAAATGTGTAGAGTCAACATATGATTTATAAATGTGAAACATGTCAGATGGGAAAAGCACACAGGATACCATTTCATAAGAAAGGATTCAAACATTATGGAGTACTAGAGCTAATTCATATAGATGTATGGGGAACAACAACAGAAGGATCTATTAGTGGCTCAAGGTATTATGTTCTTTTCATTGATGATGCTACAAGATGGATAACTCTGTATGTTTTGAAGGAAAGATCAGAAGGGTTTGGAGCTTTCAAGAATTCTCATGCATATGAAGAGAGATTCACATGTGAAAAGCTTAAGAGGGTGAGGCCTGATGGAGGGGGAGACTACTTCTCCCAAGAGTTCAATGATTATCTTTGGAATGCATGTATTAAGAGAGAAATAACCTACAAGTATACACCACAACAAAATGGTGTAGTAGAAAGAAGAAACAAGACTTTGGTTGAGGTTTCTAGAGCTATGGTGAAGGAGAAGAATTGTCCAAATTATAGATTACCATGTACAGCTCTAAATGGAATGACTCCAAATAAAGCTTGGTGGCATAAGAAACCAACGCTAGATCATTGTAAAGTGTTTGGATCGATTGCATATGCTTTTGTTCCATCACAACTTAGACATAAACATAAACCAAAGGTAAAAAAATATGTGTTCATTGGTTATGATGAAAAGTAGATGGGTTACAGGTTGAACAATTTGAAGAAGAGGTAAGAAAATGTGGGAAAGGAAAATCAAGTGTGCAGGTGAATGGAGATGAAGAGCATACGCAAGCAAGTACATCTAGAAGTGGATTAATAAGAAGAAATGAAGAAGCTTCTATATTTGATGAAGAGGTGTATCTAGACACACATGAAGAATGTGAACCAAGGAGGTCAAGTAGCACAAGAAGGCAACCAAAACGGTATTCTTATGATACATCTTACATAACTCAGAAGAACTATACATATATGGTCAAAGAGGATGAAGAACCTCATAACAATGATGAAGCAAAAGGTAAGAAGCAATGGGAAGAAGCGTTGAAGGAAGAATTCAATGCACTAGAGGAGAACAAGACTTGGGAACTTGTTGCTAAACCAAATGGTGATAAGGTAATAGGAAATAAATGGGTTTATAAAGTGAAGAAGCTTGTAGATGGAAGTATAGCCAAATACAAAGCTAGAATGGTGGTGAAAGGCTATGTTCAAACTTATGGCATAGATTATGATGAGACATTCAGTCCTGTAGCTAAGATGTCAACTATAAAGGAAAATCATTCCTATTGCAACTTGAAAGGGATGGACTCTTAGTCAAGTGGATATAAAGAATGCATTCTTGAATGGATACATATCACATGAGTTATACATGGAACAAACTCAAGGGTTTATAGATTCGAGGTATCCAAATTTTTTCTGCAAATTGGAACGAGCACTTTATGGATTGAAGCAAGCTCCAAGAGCTAATATAGATTGGTGAAGTATCTCAATGATCTTGGATATCAAAGTTCAAAAGCAGATCCAAGTCTACTCACCAAAAGAAAAGAGGAAGGTACAATCTACATTTGTATTTATGTAGATGACATTATAATCACAAGTACTTCAGATGAAGGAATCAAGGAGGTAAGGAGATTACTTGAGAAAGAATTCAAGATTCGGGACCTAGGAAAGTTATCATATTTTCTTAGAATGGAACTAACTTATATTGATCATGGCATATATATATCACAAGAAAGGTATCATCTAAACCTGTTGAAGAACTTTGGTATGGAAAATTGTAGAGAAGCTTCAACTCCACTTGAAGTCAATCACAAGCTCACTAAATATGATGGTTTTGAATACCAAAGGTATAAGGAAGTATCAATCTCTTATGGATAGTTTGATTTATGCTACACCTACAAGATTGATCTTAGTTATGCAGTGGGAGTTCTATCACAATTCATGCATCGTCCAAAGGATCCACATTGGATTATAGGTCAAAGAATTCTCAGATATATCAAAGGAACCATAAAGGAAGGATCATATTATCCTTTTACTTCAAATTTGAAGTTGAGAGCCTATAGTGACTCAGACTAGGCAGGTAATCAAGATGACAGAAGATCAACTCATGGTAGATGATATACATTGGTGATAAGCTTGTAAGTTGGTGTTCAAAGAAACAACATACAGTAGCATTATCATCAACTAAAGCTGAGTACAAAGGACTTGTAGAAGCAGCTAAGGAGGTCATATGGATGCAGACATTCTTCAAAACCTTGGGCATTAACAAGGTATACCTACAATACATGGAGATAACATGAGTTCACTTTATCTTGTAGCAAATCTTGTATTTCATGCAAGAACAAAGCATATAAAGATACACTATCATTTCCTGAGAGAAAATGGAGAAAGAAATTGAAGTGGAGTACATTTCTATAAAGGATCAAATAGCAAATATAATGACAAAGATCTTGGATGGTGTGAAGACGAATAGATTCAAAAGCATCGTAGGGGTAAAAAAGGAAAGGAGATGTTATGAAGAAACAAAGAATGGCAATTAGTGATTGAGGCGGAGCTGTTGGAAAACCAATCACAAATTGGACATAAATTTGAAGGTCAAAGTCTAAGAAGAAAATCACATGCCTATGTGAAGGGATAATTTCACACATGTATTATATTTGTAAAGTTAGACTTAACTTTAGTGACTCTTTTCTCCATCTCCATGCTTTGCCTAGCCTATGAATATATGTAAGAAAATGATGCAAGGATCCTTTTTATCTCTCTATCAATGCATGTGTAGAGAGTTTTTCTTTTTTCCTTATTTCTCAAGAACCTCTTTGTAGCTATCTCTCACTTTATTTCATAGAAGATGACTACTAGGGTTTGAAGATGCCTTCATGGCCCTCTTCCTAGTCACTCTTGATGGCCTAGATGACTAATATTGCTTAAATCAATTTGGAGAGGGAAATTATTCTCATGGGATGAAATGTGTTTGTGATGAGAATGAGCTTGTTTCATTTGATGAAGCACAAAATTCAAAAACTTGGATGGCTATCATGCAATCAAAATATGATGCTATTATGAAGAATGGTACTTGGTCTTTGCGTGTTTCTGCCTGCCAAAAGGCCATTGGCACTAAATGGGTATACAAATTGAAATTCCCAATTGAAAAATTGATAGGTATATGGGTAGGCTTATTGCCAAGGTTTATGCTCAAGAGAGAGGCATTGATTTTGATGAGACCTTTGCTCCCACATGCGTAATGACCACCGTTCCTAGTGTTAGGGCCACATGATTAATATTTTTCATATAATTATACTCATCGAAAGAATAATTGAAATGATGTAAATGCAAATGAGAACTCTTCAAAGTGTGTGATTAATTTTATGACATGTGTGATGAGACCCACACTGGGAGCCACTGAATAGCCTAAAGCATCAAAGACACCAGACAATAGATAGAAGGCTTATGGAACCAAAGACTCTTCATATAGATCTAAACATTAGACATCATGTCAGGCATATAGTGCCAAATTCCAAAGTTTTCTCCACCTGGAAGTAAACAAAACAACTTACATATCCAAAGAAGGTTGGGTCAAGAGAAGCTCTAACTAGACCAGAGGGCTAGAAGAGGGAGATTGATGGGTTTATTCTACATGTCTACCTCTTATCCAAAATTGAACTATTGAACAACTCATCTTTAATGTGGCTATGTGGTGAGCTGCTATCTTCTCATATCCCAATCATCTGAGTAAAGTTTTGAAATTCTTGCCTATGCTTATGAGTATCTATAGGCCTTTCCATATCCCATTTTTTACTGGATTTAGCTTCTCAAATCCTCCCTTGTGCTTTGTAGGATAACCAATTGAGGAATTTTATCATACAAGGTTGGCCTTTTCTATGCTAATCACCTCAACTTGACTTTCCTTGTCCCGTTTAATTGTTTGTTCCTTCCATTGTACTGCTTGCTCTTATTATGCTGGCATTGGCATTGATCTGAAGAGTTCCTCTCTATCCATAATGGCTTTGTCCTTTCTTTTTTCCATGTATCAATCTTGTGCTCTGCTTGCATCAAGCTTCTTCTTCGTAGTTGCCAATGTTGTAAGGTCATGCTGCATTTTACTGTGTTGAAGCCATTGATCTATCTTTGGACATTCTTATTACATGTGCTAATATAGCAAGGAGGGGTTTCAACATATACTTTTTCTACTAGGCTAGCTATTTTGCATAGGTTGCTCCATTCTAAGGGGTTGCTATTTGGACCATACGATTTTGTTATTGAGGTGATGACACTCGTTTGTGAGAAATCCAGGCTAGCTTCCATATGCAATTGATTCATCTTATCCTGATCATATACCCAAGGCCTAAAATTGACATGCATTTTGCCTGCCATTGGCCATTTTGCCTGTCAAAACAGGTGTTTTTTGAAACTTCCTATCAAACGACAAGCTCAGATTGGAAATTTCCTTGTCATTTTTCATATATATATATATATATATATATATATATATATATATATATATGCCTTATATAAACATGAGAAAAATTATGATATGAAAGATAGAAGCAAAATTTTGCCTTTCATATGACATTTTGTCTTGGCCATGAAATTTAGGCCCTGGATACACCCACATATCATTCCACACCCAATCATGGAGAAAGTTTGCATCTTTGAGCTATGGGCATCATAGTAGTTAGGGGAAACCTCCAATCATAAGTGGAAGTTGTAGTACAACAAAATCTAGGATAAATTCAGACACTTGTGCCATGAAGTCTACTCTCACCTTGCTTTGTTTTGCCATTGTAATAGTGAATTTCCTTATATGGTCAAAGTCCTAACCTCCATCATTGATTCCAGCATCAAGTTGATCCTAGACCCACCATCTATGATTACTTCTGTAATTTGTTGACTAAATATTTTAATTACCACACGGACTATGATAGTCAATCAATCGGCATGTTTTATGAAGCAATTACCTAGACCACCCTTCACATAAAGTGGTGCTCCTAATGAAGTGACAATGCCTAGCATCTCACTCCGGAAGTGTGCATCCATATGTACCATATCGTACAGACTTGCTTGCTAGTATGTATTCCTTAGGATCTCGCTCACTGATAGAGACATTTTCGTAGCACTTACGGTGACTTCTAGTGCCACACATTTGAGCTCTTGTTGGGCCATCTGGTATGCATCTTCTATCATTATTTCCTTCATGTGTTCTTTCACTTGGTCCTTCGAGGTATTTGTAATTACATTTAGCAAGCGTAAGTGCATCACTAACACATAAGGACTACACATATTACTTATCCTCTCACATGAATTCATACATGTGAACCTATGCTAGTCAAATGCATTGTATTTATCTTGGATAAAAGTAAAGGAAGAAAAGGATAAGGAATCTTGTGAAGATAGGAGGCCAAATCCATGCCTCATGTGGTAGGAAGAATCAATTTATACCACCCCTAAAGTGTAGGATCTCTTTTAGGTGAGAGAAATTCAAATTTAAACTCTTGACATGTGTATAAATACACATACTTTTAGTCATAGTATATATGAGCCATTCTTGAGGCATTGAGCTATGAACTTGAGCATACATTGAGTTCACACTACCTATGAGTAGTCCATTACACTTCCCATGTATCATATGTTCATTAACACATACATTTTGATACATTTCTTCAAGTACATTTATGTCTATTGTCTTGAAACCTTGATTGATCAAACATGCATACAAAAAATTTAATAGGTTCAATATGTGCCCAGCCAATTTTCTTACATAATGCATGTATAGAAATATTAACACCACAACCTTGATCAATTAACACATTAGGCATTCACCTATTCTTATACGAAGTTGTAATTAAAGGTACTACATGACCCACCATGGTGTTTATCTCTTGTTGCACAATGAATGAAGCTGGTGCATCAATAGTCATAGAGTCCTTCAAACAATTCCTCACTAGAGTGTGTCAGAATGCATGTACCAAATCCCACAATTGGCCTAGTTGGAGGGTGACAGGTTCTTGGGCAAGTAAATTCCAGTTCTCAATCTTTCCAACGTACATTATCAAAAGTTTTTACCTGCCAGCCTCATTGATGATCCTCATATTTGCAATGGTCCATCCAAGCAATTTTTTTTCGTAGCAGTTTCTAGCCTTCTTTAACTACTCATAAATGAGTGGGGCCATATCTAGGGTATCTCTTGGCTTCTTAGAGATATGCATGAAAGGATACACTAAGCTTTTAGTTGGCCTTGTATATCTAGTAAAGTATTCATACTAAAATGTACATTGTCAAAAAGAATGTTTAGGGGTGCACAGAGGGTACTACGTTATGGAGGTTGACTTTTTTAAGTTCAATTTTATGTTAATCATTGAAGGATATAAGTGTATTGAATCATTTTTCTCTTATCTATATCACATGAGATGAGAAAAGCGATTAATCTCACCCAATTCTTTGCCTCCCTTTTCTACAATAAATATTCCACAACTCAATCCACATCATCTAATCATAGGATTTAATCATGGATTAAAATACATTTAGGATAAACCCAATATTCTTGACCATGAGTAATACCCTTTCTTGAAACAAAGCTTTTGAATGTTTAAATGTAAAGCCAACCCTTAAATTAATGAAAATGGAATTACTTTTTATTGATTTCATGTAGAGTGTTTTTATTTCTTTCATTGAATATGATTCTCTCTTATGCCGAATTACATGACGATTTGTACATTTACTAGAACCTTTTTGAACGATGTGATTTCTTTGATCATTCTCTATGGTTAACTTCACTTATAGACATGAATTCATAGGTGAATCAAAGTGGAACACTTAAAATGCCTACACAAAACTTCTATAGATGTTGAATGTATTTCTAGAAATACATAGCAGCATTGTTTCATATATGTATGCTTCGTCAAAAGAATATGGTCTAATAATGTTGTGAACCTACCTAGAAAAAAGTGATTGTACATGTGCTTCATAAGAAATCTATTAGGAACATACTTCCTAAGATCAAGGATAAATCAAGAAACTCATATTGGGACATCATTGAACCTGAAAGATCATACATCGGACCTAATCCCCAACTTTCAATTGAAAGAAACTTTGGCAATGATGGATCTGATTTTCATAGCAATAGGCATTGTCCACTAGCAAGTACAAACCCCTTTGTGAATCCACTAGAAAATCTAGATGAGGACATAAATTGTGGATATCAAACAGTGCACCACCTCAAGAGAAACGTGCTCAAGCAACTCCAACAAATATGCAAGCTAATTTTCAAGCAAATGTTCAAGTAGTAAACTAGATGTCAAGGTTTCAAGACCCAGGCGGATGCCTTCAACCATCCCTAGTGGTGAAGTGCATGAAAAATTATTATGGCAGTTTGTAGATCCCCCAACTACCACTTCATTTGGACTTTGTCTTTGGAGACTAGGTGAACCCTCTCTAGAAATCCTAAGAAGGATTACATATGTCACTTTTGATTCTCCATGTGGAATTCCCCCTTAAAATCAATTTTGTATGACCCCCTTTTCTCACATTAATTGTGACTTGCAAATTTCCACTAGTAAAAGATATGTATAGTGGACACATTTCCTAGGCATGTCACTAGACATGTAAGGTAATAAGTCAAAAAGTCATACTTGAAATACAAGGGTGATTAGCTCCCTTCAAAAGTGTTGGAACATCAAGCTTACACAATGGTTGAGGTGGATCTGATCTACATCAAAAAAACTATGGTTTGGATTATGCCAAAATATCCATTGAAGTGTTCTTTTACGTATGCTCATTTATTGTATTTATTTTAAAGATTTTTTATGGATCATTTACCATTGTAAAATCTTAGAGCTTTACACATGTAAAAGTAGAAAAAGAGATCTAAACTTCCACAAATTTCAGGTGGTTGAGTTACAATCAATGAATCAATCAATCACCTAAAAGTAGATAAAACTAAATCTTCACTTTTCCTAGATTGTAGGAAAGTGAATCAATTCCCCCCAACAACTAATCCTACCTTCATTTGAATTCAAAATCCACTTTTAGAATTCATGGGGCACTTCAAGAGTCTATGTAAAGACTTCAAATCACTTGTACATTACATGGAAGCAATATACATACACGTGTGGACATCATTGTCTTGCTCCTTCATTTTTTTGCATCATCTTGTTCAACAATAGTAAGCTTGCAGAGGATGTTGTTCTCTCTATAGAGCTCCCAATTGGATGATTGAGGAGTCATTGGAAAGGTAAAAGTGCCTAGTTTTTGTATAAATTTTCAAAGCATATGATACAGTAAATTGGGAGACATCTTAGTTTTTCTATCTCGGGGCCTATCTCTATGCATTCTTGAAAAATAGGACCTACCATAGTTGAGTATCAAGTTCATTCCAAAAGCATATTTTGTTTTGTTCTTGTACCCTTGTGCATTCTATACACTCAACACTATATGTATCACTCCTTTAGAAGGATTTTTTCCAATTCTAATCATGTTGGCTGCTACGAGCATTTGAAGTTGATTGTCTCATCCAAAGATAGTAAGTTTTTTGAGTTAGTCAATGCACAAACCTATATGTTTTGTATCCACTCTTTCTTATTGATGCTTCAAAGTACATGGTGCATTTTATTGCACTTATCGCATGCCAATAAGGTTTATTTGAGTCTCCATAATTTCAAGGACTGGTCTTGTGCAGGTTGGCTTGACCAAACTTCGTCGCTTTGTAACTCATTTTTCTACCTCCTACAAGATTCTCCAAGTTCTTTCAATGGTATCAGAGCTAAATCAAAATGGGTGATAGCTTTCCCTCAATGATTGAGAATCTTGATTGACATAACTATGTGGCTTGTTAAATCAAGATGGAGGCCTATTTGCAAGGTAGAAATCTTTATGGAATTGTAGCAGGTGATGAATTTATGCCTATTCCAAGATCCAAAGGAGGACCTACACAAGAGGAGATAGATAAGCTCACACTTTGGTGTGCAAGGGATGCTCAAGAAAGATCAGACATACTAAACTCTATCTCTAACTTTCTATTACCACATATTAGAGGATGTGAGACATCTCAAGAGACTTGGGATGCCCTAGAGACCTTCTTTTCTGCTATCGCAAAGGCAAGGAAGAATCATCTTTGGAACAAGTTCAACCAAATGAAGAAGACACCTAAACAAACTATCATAGAGTTTGTTACCAAGGTCAAGGAGGTTACGGATAACTTATCATCCATTGGAGAGATGATCAAAGAAGAGGCCATCATGAGGCAAATTCTCAATGGGATTCAAAATGATAAGCAATGGCAATCCTTCACCATGGCTTATGATCTCATCATGGATGTGAAAACTCCAGACTTCAACATCTTTCTTGGACAACTCTTCAATCAAGAGACCAACAATAGCATAACGGAAGGTAACTCCTATCATGGTTATTCAACTAATGCTCTATATGCAAATAAGAAGGGCAAGAAGCTGAAAGGAAAGAAGAAGGAAGAAGATGAAGAGGAGACTTCCCAAGCCAACTTTGAAAGCAAGACTAAGTGGAAAGGGGACAAGAAAGGACCAAAGCATGAAAAAGCCAAAGGTCAGAATGTTCAACCTTGTGCCATCTATGATAAGACCAACCACACCACTCAGAATTTTTGGTTCAATGGAATACCCTGAAAGGAAGTGGAAGAGGTGGATATGGCAGCAATAGAGGCAGAGGTGGACACAACTTCAACAATAATAACAAAGGTCATAATAGAAGAGACTACAAAAATTATTCTAAAGATCAAGCACATGAAGAATCATTGCATCTAACGAATCTAAGCCACAAAGAAGGTAAAGAAGATGATCATTTGTTCTACATAGATTCTAGATTTTCAAATCATGTTGCAGGCAACATTGCTCTTCTATCTAATCTGGAAATTTGAAAGAATAGACATGAAGCTCAAACAGGGGATGACACAAAGCACAATGTGGAGAAGATTGGTAATGCCAAAGCTTCCAATGGTAGAAGAAATATTCAGAGTAAGGTTCTCTATGTACCCACTATCACTAAAAACCAAATAAGTATAGCCCAAATAGTTGAAAAAAGTCTTGCAAGTTAGGTTCACCCAACATGGAGCTTCTATGGAAGATCCATGTCAAGGCTTCAAGAAGATAGCCAGAGGTGAGAAGCATGGTAGGCTCTTTACTTTTGAAGTAGGAGAAACTAGGAACATAGCTTTATTCACTTTTGGGTCTGAAACCCTAAGTGAGCTTGAAGTGTGGCATAAGAAACTTGCTCATGTATATGAAAGAACCTTGAAGGATATATGCAGGGATCAAAGTGTTCTAGGACTGCCAAACATATCAAAAGCAACACATGATCAACATATGTGATGCATGTTAAATTGGGAAGGCGCAAAGACAACCATTCAACCACAAAGGCTACATCCACAACAACTTATTGGACTAAGTACATACAGATGTATGGGGACCAAGTCAAGAACCTTCATTAGTAGAATCAAGGTATTATGTCTCATTTATTGATGACCATAGTAGATGGACTATTCTATACTTTATCAAGAGTAAGAATGAAAAGTTTGATTGCTTCAGAAAGTATCTAGCACATGTGAAGAATCATATATGTAGATCACTTAAGAAGCTCAAATCTGATGGAGGGGGAGAATACTTCTCCAAAGAGTTTGATGAGTTCTTTTAGGACAAAGGTATCAAAAGGGAAGTGACTACAAAGTACTCTCCTCAACCAAATGGAATTGCAGAGAAAGAAACAAGACATTGGTTGGATCAGCCAGAACAATGATTGAAGAGAAGAGGTTGTCATATTATCTATGGGAAAATGCTATTTCAATTGTTGTGTACCTTGTCAATAGACTACCATCCAAATCATTTCAAGGTATGACTCCTTATGAAGCAAGGTATGGAAGAAAAACTAGTCTTGGGCATTACAAGGTGTTTGGTTGTTTAGCTTGTTCATGTACTATCCCAAATAAGAGGTAAGCTAGATGAAAGGGCAACAGAGGCAGTGTTTATTGGGTATGACTCAACTCAGATGGATTACAGGTTCCATAGTCCTTCAACCAAGCAATTCACTACAAGTAGGGAGTTGAGTTTGAAGAACACATGTCTTGGTATGATGAAGACAAACAAAAGGTAACTCTACCATATGATCTTCATTCTGATTGCATATCTCGCAAACAACACTTGCCCTTCGTTTTTTTCTCATACTTTTAATCCATTATTGGGAGATCCTAGGAGATGGGATCAGACTTGCCTTCCAAGAGGTCATGGAGGGGGGATCCCTTCCTCACTCTCTCTTTGAGGGTCTGATTTTTCTCATTCCTAAGGAGAGGGGGAACTTGAATGATATCATGTATTAGCGTCAAATTACGATTCTCAACTCACCCCATAAAATTCTTGCAAAGGCCATGTGTTTGAGATTGTAGCCATTTCTTCAGAGATTGACTCACCCGATGTAGGTGAGGTTTGTAGCCACTTCGAGGTCTTATGTTGGACTTTGAGAAAGCCTATGATTGGGTGGACTAGGCTTTTCTTGAGGACATTATGCTTTGTATTAGCTTTCATGAGTTCTGGACTAGGTGTGTTGCTTCCCTCTACCGCTCTGCCCATAGCCACGTTCTTGTGTCAAGGGGGCAAGGGAAGAGATTCAAAATCTTGAGGTTAGATAGATAGGGCTCTCCTTTGGCTACTTCCCTATTCCTCTTCTTTGTTGAGGCCATGAGTATCAAGAGAGCCCTAGATTATGCCCTCTGGCTAGACTAGACAAGATTTCTAAATTATACTTTTGATTACAAGATCACCCACGTAGGGAAAATAGTACAAGAATATGTAGCTGATACAAGAATTCCCACAACCCAGGACTGATATGTATAGATAACTCAGCTAGAGATGATACAGGAGATCCCACAACCCGGGATCGTAAGTATGGAGCAAGATCTCTGGATTACAAGAACTTCCTTCTGGGTGATGAACTAGACACAAGAAAGAACTCGACAAGATCTCGTACTACGAGATTACAAGAGGACAAAACAGGATGTCCAACAACTAGACTAGATAAGACACGAACAAGGAGCAGGACAAGAACTCGAACTGGAACTTGGAGAGTACTTACTTGGCGGTCACAACTCCTTGAGCTCCCAAGGCACGTATTGGCAAGTTTGATTATGAATGTGGCCAACCCCTCCTTATATAGGTTTTCAAGGGTGGTTCGTGAAAGGCGGTTACGAATTAATGATGTCATCGATGATATCATCAATTTGAAACATGAGCTCTGGATATCCAAATGAAGCAAGTAGACAGTCGATCTTAGGGTTTTGGCATGCTTCAAACGCAATGGAAGCATTGGTTTCCCCAAATTTTCAACCAATCACGAGATATAGAATTCACATGGAATTTGAGGTTCAAGATGGTTTCCTTGTCCATGATATCACCTCCCCCTCAAGCGACAAGTTCCATGAGGAACGGCGATGTTCTCTAGCTTGGGTTTCATTGGATTCTTCCTATGGAATTCATGAACCTTGAACTTTTCTCTTTGAAGAGTTTTTGTAGGCTCCCAAGTAGGATCACTAACGCCATACCCTTTGCAATGACTCGAGTATTCCAATTGTCTTCGAGAGATTCTTGAATCTAATACATGATCAACCTTGAATTCTTTGTTATCCAATTTTGAAATGTGATGAAGGACTCGATCTCCCTTGAGCTTTTTTAGCTTCGGCACAAGATAGGTCCTTTGAGCTTTTAGTGTTGTGTTGTAGTGTTTCCAAGATCTTTGGTGGAGTGCCTTGAGTAAGCACACCTCCTTGATTGAACATGAACTCCTCCGTGTCCTTTATCTTCTTGTTATCTTCATAATTTGCATGCTCCATATCATTCATAATTGCTTCTTCGTCTTCAAATGTTCTTGGTTTGAATTTTTGAGGAATAGCGTTATGATTATTCAACACTTCTAGCTCTTGGACTTGGCTTTCTTTGAATAATTGACTCTCACATTGAACTGCCTAATAGATAACATCCTCCAAGGTATTTGCGTGAGGCATGGATAGCAAGAGATATTTGACTTCAGGATTGAGGCCACTTCGAAACTGATTAACCATGTAGTCTTCTTGATATGTAGTTCCACGAAACAACATCTTGATATTCAAGGCATAGCTTGAAACCGATCGATCATCCTGTCGTAGCAATCTTTTCATCTCTTGGACATGTTCAATCAAGTGCTTTATGGTAGATTGAATCTCCTTGCATAGGGAATCCATGGTGCCTAGTCTTGGTGAAGAGGGTCTTGCCAAAATGTCAGGGGGGCACTAGATTGTGCCCTCTGACTAGACTAAACAAGATTTCTGAATTATACTTTTGATTAGAAGATCACCCACGTGGGGAAAATATTACAAGAATATGTAGCTGATACAAGAAGTCCCACAATCCGGGACTGATAGGTATAGATAACTCAGTTAGAGATGATACAGGAGATCCCACAACTCGGGATCATAAGTATGGAGCAAGATCTCTAGATTACAAAAACTCCCTTCTGGGAGATGAACTAGATACAAGAAAGAACTCGACAAGATCTCATACTACGAGATTATAAGAGGACAAGACAAGATGTCCAAGAACTAGACTAGACAAGATAGGAACAAGGAATAGGACAAGAACTGGAACTGGAACTTGGAAAGTACTTACTTGGAAGTCATGACTCCTTGAGCTCCCAAGACTGGTATTAGCAAAACTGATTATGAATGTGGCCAACCCCTCCTTATGTAGGTTTTCAAGGCCAGTTCATGAAAGGTGGTTACGAATTGATGATGTCATCGATGATGTTATCTATTTGAAACATGAGCTCTAGATATCCAAATGAGGCAAGTAGACAGTCGATCTTAGGGTTTCGGCACGCTACGGACGCAATGGAAGCATTGGTTTCCCCAAATTCTAAACCAATCATGAGATATAGAAGTCACATGGAATCTGAGGTTCAAGATGGTTTCCTTGTCCATGACATCACCTCCCCCTCAAGCGACGAGCTCCACGGGAGCGGCCATGTTCTCTAGCTTGGGTTTCATTGGATTCTTCCTATGGAATCCATGAACCTTGAATTTTTCTCTTTAAAGTGTTTTTGTAGGCTCCCAAGTATGATCACTCATATCATACCCTTTCCAATGACTAAAGTATTCCAATCGTCCTCAAGAGATTCTTGAATCTAGTACATGATCAACCTCGAATTCTTCATGATCCTTAATTTTGAAAGGTGGTGAAGGACTTCAAGGCATAGCTTGAAACCGATCGATTATCTTGTCGTAGCAATCGTTTCATCTCTTGGACATATTCGATCAAGTCCTTTATGGTACATTGAATCGCCTTGCATAGGGAATCCATGGCGCATGGTCTTGATGAAGAGGGTCTTGCCAAAATGTGAGGGGAGCACTAGATTGTGCCCTCTCACTAGACTAGACAAGATTTATGAATTACACTTCTGATTACAAGATCACCCACGTAGGGAAAATAGTACAAGAATATGTAGCTGATACAAGAAGTCCCACAACCGAGGACATAGGTATAGATAACTCAGCTAGAGATGATACAGGAGATCCCACAATCACAAATCATAAGTATGGAGCAAGATCTCTAGATTACAAGAACTCCCTTCTGGGAGATGAACTCGATACAAGAAAGAACTCAACAAGATCTCATACTAAAAGATTACAAGAGGACAAGACAGGATGTCCAAGAACTAGACTAGACAAGACAGGAACAAGGAACAGAACAAGAACTAGAACTAGAACTTGGAGAGTACTTACTTGGCGGTCACAACTCCTTCAGCTCCCAAGAGTGGTATTGGCAAGACGAATTATGAATGTGGCCAACCCCTCCTTATATAGGTTTTCAAGGGCGGTTCATGAAAGGCGATTATGAATTGATGATGCCATCGATGACATCATCAATTCGAAACATGAGCTCTGAATATCCAAATGAGGCAACTAGAGAGTTGATCTTAGGGTCTTAGCATGCTCTAGATGCAATGGAAGCATTGGTTTCCCCAAATTCTGAACCAATCATGAGATATAGAAGTCACATGGAATCTGAGGTTCAAGATGGTTTCCTTGTCCATGGTAATGAGTTCCTTTTTCTACTCAAGATATTGGGTCACATAATCAGAGGAGGTTTTGGTCAATGATGAGTTTGTTGATGATACTATCAATTAATAGCATGGACATGAGGCCAATATGTACAGGTTCAAGGATGCTTTGGGTAGATTATGTGATGCTTGAGGTTCCAAGATCAGTTGGCACAAGTTTTGTGGCTTTTGGATTGGCTTGGATGTTCTCCCTAGGTGGCTCCCTTGTGCCTAGTTTTAGTGGATTCCCCCTAGCATTGTGGTTTGGTACATGGGGTGCCACATTGGTCTTGATCTCTCAGCTGAGGAGCAAACCTCATCTGTCCTCTTGACTATCAGGAGGAAGTTGATGCATTGGAGCATTGCTCGCTTGTCCTTGGCTGGGAGGGTCATGGCAGCTAAGCAGGTACCCTTGGCCACAATGTGGTATGTCACCTCCTATTGAATCTTCTCGACCTCTTGTATTAGTCAGATTCAATGGCTAATGAAGAACTTATGTTCTAGGGGGGACGACAACCTTGCTCGGGTTAAGCTTTCTTGGTAGGTCATCACCCTTCCTATGGAGCACGATGGCCTTAGGGTTATCGACCCAATTTGCCAGAGTAGAGCCCTGTTGGGCAACTTTGTTGTTCGCGGTTTACTTCCTGACCCTGATCCTTGGAAGGATTTTCTTCATTAGAGACTCAACCAGTTTGTGCCTACTACTAATGGGCCGTGGCAGTCTCAGATCATATGGATCTTTGCTGAGATGAGGCACACAAGGTTCTCAAGACAGATTGAGGATTCTTTTGCTTATTGAGATCTTTGGAGCAGTTGCAGCCTGTTCTTAACCAACTTTAGCTTTCTCCCTCTTGTATTGAGGAGCAACTTTGTCAACCACTTACCTGGAAACCTCTTATTCGTATGGAGAGAGGTTTTATGATTGGCTCCCATCTTCATGTTTCTTTCTTTTTTTTTTTTTTTTGGGGGGGGGGAGGGGGGGGGGACTTTGCTAGGGGTCCTGGGCATAGTGTGGCTGACTAACTCCATTTTAGAAGGCTCATGGAGGCGTAACAACACGACCATTGTATGGGGATGAGTGGCATGCCTCACGTGCTTTAGAGATATTGAGGTAGCTATTCCGAGGGATTTGAGATCTCAATTGACCACTCTCCCCCGACGGCTTGGCTAGGTGCCTTCACTCAGATTGAGGTTCTGATTGTGGCCGGAGGTTTTACTCAAGATGGGACTGTGTTCTTTGCAATTGGTGAGGAGGGTCAGATGATTAGCACACCTGAGGAGTCAAAGATCATGGCTGACTGCACTTTTCAACAAATTAGGGTGGTTGGCACTCATGGTCGTGATTGGCACATTGATCCTAACCCTGAGGAGATTTTGACATGGAGATTTTGACATGGAGATTTTGACATATCACGATTGGCGCCTCTAGGTTTGAGAGGCCCATCCATTGTCCTAGCTTCTATGGGATCCTAGGGAGTGGAAGTGGTTTGATCCTTACTCCCTCAAGGAAGCCCCACTATTCCCTTCTTCCGAATATACTACACATTTAGGGTGGAGGATCATCAAGTCACATCACCCTGCCAACCTTGTTGTGATTGAGGCCTGGCAACGACATGTTCTTTTGGAGACGCTCTCTTCCTTTTGGTGGTGCATTTAGGGTAGCAAGTAGCATCATCAGATTGTTCTTTTTCAATGATTGGTTGCACGTAAGGACATTGTCGGCACTTAGCTGTGTTATGGGGGCTGGCCTCCAAATTGCATGGGTTGTGGCTTTCACACTGAGTTACAATGTCACTATCTTTGGGACTACCAACTAGCCCAATAGATCTGGCGATGTATCTTGAGACTTCCGACTTGGAGGGAGGGTCATCAAATCATTTCTTAGGGCATGGTTTGCTTGGGGCTCGCTTACTGGTCTAGCCCTCAACTACAAGCATTTGGTTGATAGTACTATTTTATCGATTTACGATGGGCAGTTTGCCACCACTTAGGATATCAACATCTCCACATGGAGTGGCGATGGCAACCCCTACTAAGAGCTGATCAATAGCCTTTTCATGTGGTTTATTAGGAGAGTGCGATGCCGGTGTAATCTTTGAAGTTAGCAATTATGAACTATTGCGATACGATTCGGCATGTCATCTCATAATTATGAGCCACATCATGAATATCTAGTACCAAAAATAGTGGAAGCCTGATTAAGATCTATCGTGGAGCTTTTCCATTGTCACTTTTATAAAAGCTATAATGAAAATTTGCATGCTGGGACTTTACAAAATCATTGATCACATGAGCAGCAGCTCTATCATACAAGAGCTTGGAGCTCTCTTGGAGGCATGGAGGATTGCTAGAAGTAGAGTTGGAATTCAAATGATATCATCACTTGGAGGTAGTGCTCTCATACACTCTTACTATTGGTGGAAGATTGCTCTCACATATGCACTTCATAGAGGTGAAGCTCTTGGATTTCCATATTCAGCACTAGTCTAAACCACGTCACACACGCAAGCTTCCCTTATGCCTACAACTGCAGAGTCACTTCCATATCACTCATGGCCTTGATTTACAATGTACATTGATTATGATTAGTATACCTCCTTATGAGCAGATGTGGAGCTGATCACATCATGATATACTAGATATTACAATGCCTTCAGTAGGACAATAAATGATTCTTCTTGGTTTAGCCCATAAGATATCTCACAATAAACTTTTGATATAAATAAGCCCACTAGATACAAAGCATCCCATGACACAGATTGCAGGCATCAATTTACCTGGATTTGGAAGCAACATGAGGTTTTTCACAATTCTACGCACACACTGTTTGCACTACTCAACACTATCTTATCTTGAGCTCGTCATGCTTGCACCATTTTAGACTGGTGCTCATTGGGCTTTGTGATAAATGTATACCAAGACGAATCAAGGTGAGCCCCAAATCCAAGTAAATATAGGGCTCCTGGTATACTCTGTATTCAGATCTTTATGATGCCACATGGTGCAGTTTATACTTTTAGATTCACAGTAATATTGGCCCTGTTTTGCAGTACATAAAGAGAGAAAAGGGAAGGGAGGAAGAAAAAAGATGGAAAACTGTATGGAGGCAACTAAAAACTGTGGTGTTCTAGAAATGCAGGAAAGCTACCGCAGCATTGAATGGAGAGTGATATGTACAGGGTGCATCAAGGCATGTACCCATGCATTTCTCCATATCTGTCTATGCATACAAATATTAGCTGACTGCTTTGTCAATCTTTATATGCATATTTGAAAACAATCAGCCATACATTGTTTTAGATGCCAAGAACATGCAACATCTTGTACTGTTGCTTTTGTATTCTTATTGACAACATCGCAAAAAAGATGTCTTCTGAAGAAAGTAAAGAATGCACAGTTTGTTTTATCAAGTCTGATCAGACATTCCAAGCTTGTTATGGAAGTCCAAGGCCAGTAAGTTATTTTAAAGAAATCAAAGAATCGGATTAAGGACTAATTGGGTTTTTCTAATCTTGTGTATGTTACAATGCCTGAAATGTCTGTAAGGCACTTGGAAAAACACATATGCATGTCAAAGTTAAAGCAAAGTGGAAAGTGAATTCCACAGAATGTGCTAATGGATCAGAATTTACATGTCATCTAAATTGATAGACCCATAGAGGTTAGAACACCATGATGACTACTTATATCATGCCCACTTCGATGTTGTAACCTCTGGTGAAGAACTTCGCGTACCTCCTTATAGAATTCAGAATCCCATTGATTGATTAGGGATGGGTCCATTGCATAGCATATGTAGAGTGAGGTTACTGCACTCTCTATAATGACCACTGTCAATCCAACCTGCAAAAACACTGATTTCAGAGCACGATAGCAGTAAAAAAAGAAGACAAACTACTATTTAAATCCAATCAATAACATCTTTCCACACAGACAAGAAGCCTGGTACATAAAATGACGTTATAAACTGGAGGTGATATGAAGATTACTGAAAGAAAAATGAAGGTTTCATTGCCCCACCCCTAATCTGAATTTTTACATGCAAATATTAATAAAAAAATGAATGAAGTAAGAGGAAACAAGGCTTCCAATCTCCCAAATAGTTTGTGCATTCCTGTCACATCAAATATTCCATGTGTATTTTTTCTTATCATTCTGCACACGCACACACACAAAAAGAGTTTCCCATGTGTTTTTGGAAATGGAGAGAAGGGGGCATGGAAAAGAAAGAAGGAAAAGGGAAGAGCAGAGATGCATGAGATGCAAAAAAAGAAAGTGGGAAATATATATGAGAATTATCACAAAAATAACTGAGTTCCCTCAAATAAATTATGCATTCCTATCTAATCCATGATATGCATTTTTCCTTCTCCTTCTGCGCATGCATGAGGCAACACATGTACACACACATGCCACTATATACTTGAAAGCGGAGGAAATGCAGGAGAACATGAGAGGTAAAGAAGAAAAAAGAAGGGAAAAAATAGGGGGAGGTTTTTTTTTTCTTTGGCTTGGCCACATACATCCTCAATCTTGTTGATGCCAATCTTGGGAGCTTAAGGAGTCATAATGACCAAGTAAGTACTTTCAAGGTTCCTGTTCCAATTCTTGTCTTGTTCCTTGTTCTAGTCCTGATAAGTCTACTTCTTGGATATCTAGCCTTGTCCTCTTCTAATCTTGTAGTACGAGATCTTGTCAAGATATTTCTTGTATCTAGTCCATTTCCCTCAAGGGAGTTCTTGTAATTCAAATATTGTATTTCATACCTTCGATTGCAAAGTGTGGGATCTCTTGTATACCGTCTAGTCTAGTTATCCACATTTATCAATCTCAGGTTGTGAGACTTCTTATATCATTTACCTATTCTTGTATTATTCTCCCTATGCAGGTGATCTTGTAATCAAAAGTATAATTCTGAAATCTTGTCTAGTCTAGTCAAAGGGCACAATCTAGTGCTCCCCTGATATTTTGGCAAGAATAATTTCTATTTAGCACCAACCACCGTGGATTCCATATGCAAGGGAATTCAATCTACCATAAAGCATTTGATAGGACAATTACAAGAGCAAAAACCATTGCTACAACAAGGTGATTAATCAAATTCAAGCTATGCCTTAGATATTAATATATTATTTCGTGGATTTGCATATCAAGAAGACTACATGGTTAATCAGTATCTGTTGGAATCGAGGTGGGCCTTAATAACAATAATCACAGGTTTAAAGGATCTTCTAACAAATGAACCTTAGCATACACACCTTAAGACTCAAAATTAGATGAATGAAAAGTAGAGAGAGAATACACAACTTGTCAAAGTGTCAAGTAAGCCAAAATGATTACCTACACGAAATAATATTCGAATGTCAACTTACAAAGTTTTTATATGACTACAAAACTGAATGTGCGCTAAATGTAGATATAAAATCTGAATCTAGGCAGAATTTTGGGATCTAGATACAAGAGTTTGTTCAAAAACTGCCTAACAAGTATGAAGAGTATGTGTATATGTATTTGGAGTGAATAGCACCAGTTGAGAACTGTTTGTAGAGCAAACCTTAAACTCAATAACAAGAACAATTCCTCCTTGTGTAGCAACAAAAGAAAAATGACAGAATATAGACTTGCTACTCACAAAATTCAGCAAAAGCTGAATGGTTGGCTCCTAAAGCTCCCCCAAACCTGCAGGCTGCACCAGAAGTTACGGCACACCTCCTCCAAAAGTTGGAATACCTCCAAGCCTTGACTGATCCTTGATTTATGATCAAGTGATACTCAAAATGATCCCATGACCTCTATTATATAGCTTATGCACTGATCATGCGCTAAAATCCATGAAAAGCAACTCAAAAGCTAAAAAAGCTTGCGCATAAACTAAAAACAATGATCTGATTTAATTAGCATAAAATTTAGCTTTTCCCGTACAAAATGACCGTGATCTCATCATTTGGGCTTGAGCTACTCACGAGAGGTTGCTTTCTGTAATGTCCATTACCGGAGGACTGAGAATATGTGAAAACCCCCTTTTTAGCAGAAATTAGGGTTAGGATTTTCTACCAAATCTGAACCTCTGATGACTGAATGTTATATACCAAATGAAAGCTCTTCTCGAATACTAACTGATCAGCTTATAATAATTTTTTACCTTCTATGATCGAAATTGGGTTAAGTACTGAAAATTAGGAATGCTAGAAATTAGAGTTTTATGGTATTCTGACATTGTTTCCAACAATCCTCCCTTCAATGTCATAATGGCATAAAGTACAAAAAAACTTCGGATGTCTCAAAATATATCTCTTAACTGACTTCCACTAAATCTTGAGGTGAATGTGCATAAGCCCGAATACTTCAGAAACTGAGAACTGATTACAAAAAGTCTTTAAACTTCGAAATGTGCGACTAAACTGACTCACCAAATTTCATCCTTGTGTTGGCTAACTGACTCCTTACATGTGCTTTCCTAGCAAAATTCTTGCTTTGACAAAAATTCTCTAACTTCAACAAAGCGTAACAAAAGGTTCTGAATGACCTCAACGATGACAGAATTCCTTCTTCTTCTTTGCTAACCTCTTGTTGAGTGGAAATCGGAACGGCAGGTCTTCGAAAGCTAAAGCTATTCTCAAGTCTATAATCACTCATCTTTAAGGGTGTATGTAAACTATGCTCTAATATACCAAATGTTGGAATTGGGGTGGTCTTAATAACAATAATCATAGGTTTACAAGATCTTCCAACAAACGAACCTTAGCATACACACCTTAAGACTCAAAATTAGATGAATGAGAAGTAGAGAGAGAATATACAACTTGTCAAAGTGTACAGTAAGCCAAAATGCTTACCCACACTAACCAATATTCGAATGTCAAATTACAAAGTTTGTATATGACTACATAACTAAATGTGTTCTGAATGTAGATACAAAATCTCAATCTAAGCAAAATTTCAAGAACTAGATACAAGAGTTTGTTCATGAAGTGCCTACGAGGCAAGCATCGTGACCCAAACTACAAGATCTGCTTTATGCAAGATCCAGCTCATATGGAGCTTCGTGTCCAGATGTAGTCGGAATGGAGCATGCCATCTCGTGTAAATCCTAAGTATTCCCTTTGCTCTGATACAAACCGGCTATGTTAGATTCGTCTCTTGCATACGTTAAGTTTCCCTTAGATATGCATTTGTACGAGACCCCATGGTACTTAGGACACTGGCCCGAAATTCGAGGGTTCAAACATGCAGAATCTCACAGCCATCACAATTTTCACGCCTTCGACTTCACCGAAAATGGGAATCATTCTAGGGTCCACAAGATAAATTCTCGAGGACAAGAAGTTTGTCGGAGAGAGGGTGGATGTCACGCCCTCTTGCCTCCTCCCTAGTTTTCTATCCAACCTATCTTTGTGCCTAGGTGTTTTACCTTACTACACCAAATTGTGTGCAACTATCACGGGAGTGGTACCCGTGCATGCCTCTAGAAAACAAACCAACTAGCAGTGACATCCAACATCCAAGCAATGACACGTACTACCATGCATACGTACGAAGCCTTTCTCACTTTTCATGCGAACGTCGGTTGTCCCTTGGATCGTGGATAGATGCCCAGCAACGAGAGAGGTCCCCATCAATGCCTTGATGAGCTTCATATCTTAATGGCCAGGAATATCGGTGCCCGTCCATCGTAATCTTGTCCGCTCCCTCCAAAGGGCTATCGATGTGTGTGGCAATGGAGAACAACCATGCCTTGAGGCAAATGGCAATGGGACTTGATGGCAACTCAAAAGGGGTTTGTTGGAATTGGGGTCGGCCTCAATAACAATAATCACAAGTTTACAAGATCTTCCAACAGATGAACCTTAGCATACACACCTTAAGACTCGAAAAGAGATGAGTGAGAGATAGAGAGAATAGATAAGATTTTCCAAGTGTAACAGTAAGCTAGAATGTTGGAAATTTAGTAGACCCATAACTAATATCACATGTCCATAGTTCCATAGGTCGAGCATCTACAACACAGATTCCAACAATCTTCCAATATTGACAAAACATGAACATACCACATTTAATCATACAAATGATGAGACAAAGATAGAGAAAGATTAGACAACATGTGTAAAGTGTTACGTAAGCCACTGCTTACTCACACTATCATATATACAAATGTCAATTTACAATGTGGGAGTCAAAATTCTCTACCACTCTTATGTGAACAAAAATAGATGGATGAGTGTATGTACAGATTTTACAAGAATATTCAGATGTAAGGACAGAAATCTAAATATGTATGAGAAAGTATGACCTGATAGGTTGTAGAAGAGTGAATATGAGTGACAGAAAGTGGAAGGATCAGTCTAAAACAGATAATCAGCAAACCCTCATCTGAACTTAGGCTATGGAAGACCCTAAATCAGATATGTGTGTGAAAAGATCACATACTTACAAAATTAGCATAGAATGCTAACAAGTTTGCTGTCAGAAATCCTCATACTCATGTGAACACACCTTCTCTAACACCTCATCCAAATGCATGTAACATGCATGTACTAATTCTCCTTTAGATATGCCGAATAGGACGACTCCTAATATGGATGCCACTGCCTCCATAAACTCCAAGTAGTACCTGTGTGCATAAAGAGAATATGTACTTGAATTCTTAACATAAGATGCAAACCTTATGTTAACCTCCATCCAATGTCTTTGAAGTACACCGAAATCTTCATGTAGAAGACAATCTTCAAATACATCATGTAGATGGCTGATCCACACCACCAAGCTGCTGATGGGAAAGTCCTCTCCATAAGCAAGAGTGTAAGCACACTCTTCTCCAAGAAGTACTCCATAGTTGCTCCTCAACATACTCCTAGAGTGCACTATGGCTGCCCCATGTGTGCTAGAGCACCACCTTTACTGAGGGAGAACTAGATACAAGAGTTTGTGCGTAAAATGTCCTAAGAGGTACGTAAAAAGTGTGTATGTGAGAATGGAGTGAACATGAACAGTTCAGAACTGTTCTTCAGCAAACCCTTATTCTGAAATTAGGTTTTCAAAAATTGGACTTGCTACTCACAAGATTCAGCAATATACTAATGGTTGGCTACCAAAATCTCCAAAATCTCCTCCAATGCTGCACCAAAGGTAGAGCACACCCCCTCCAAGTGTAGTAGACCTCCTCCAAAGCTTTACTTAGCCTTGAGCTTGTCTTGAATGAATTCCAACAATGACCTTATGCCTTGATATATAAACTTTGGATGCCCCAAGCGATCATCCCACGAAAAAGCACAAAAGCAAAAGCAATCGCTAAATTTAGCACAAAAAATCTAAAAATAGCGAAGGAGTTTTTTTTTAAGCTATATGCTTTTTTGAGCTAAAATGGTTGCAATCTCCATATTTAGCCATTAGCTGAAGATAAGGGTTAGCTTTCCTTGATCTTGAGGCTGAGAGCAAATTAAATATGCAAAAATCTCTTTTCGATGCAGAAATTAGGGTTAGGGTTTCCTTTAATATGCACCTCTGATGATTGAATGTTATATATAAATGAAAGCTCTCTTCAAGTTCTATCTAATGGGCTAATGAAAATTTTGGGCTTCTATAATCAAAATTTGGTTAAGTACCCAAAATTTAGGGTTGCTGGAATATAGGGTTTTGTGCTATTCTGACATTGTTTCCAACAATCCCCTCTTCAATGTCATAATGATGCAAGGTTCAATAACCTACAAAACTTCTGATGTCTTTCTCTGGATAATGCTTTGGTAAAAATATCTGCAACATTCTCACTTGCAGGTATGTAGACTAGCTCAATGAGCTTCTCAGATACCTGTTCCCGAATGTAGTGGTAATGTACCTCAATATGAATGTCTAATTTAAGCTTGAAAAAAAGTACGGTAAATGCTAGGTAAGTACAGTGATTTATCTACTTAGCAAACAGTCATGATCAGTCATATGCAAATGCATATGCTTGCATGCAAATACACGTGCATGCATGTATGTGCTAAGTGCTTGCACTCATTGAAGCAATTCTTGAGCCTTCAATGCATGTATGTCATGCATCCATGCACAAACATTCTAACTAGGCTTCTTAAAAGATCTAAATCATGTAAGTGCACTGCTTGAGTGCATCAAATACCTTTTCAAGCAAGAAGGAAGCTTGTGTTGTGCATAAAGACATTCGTTCGGAAGGAGAAATGCACAAACAATCATTGCATTTCCATGCATGAAGTGGAAACAATGATTCGTAGATCCAAGCAAGTACTTGATGTGTTTTCCAATACGTCTATGCTCGTCCGCTTTGCTTTCATTGAGTAAATGCAATCTGCATGAAAGCAAAGAGCAAAGCAAATATTGAAATAAAACCATCAACTTGAAAACTACTTGGCTCCAATTTAAGCTTCGTCCATCCTTTGGTCCTCAAGAAGAGCCACATACTCCTCGTTAGCTTCCATCTCCTTGCTTTATGCTTCCCACGCGAAAAGAAAGATGCAAAGATTGTATCGCCTTCTTCTCTTGGTATAGCTAGTTGCTCTTGTTGATAGCAAGAGAAATAATGTATGAGGAGGTGATGAGATCAAATCATAGTTCGGCTACGTTCTTGGATCAAAATTGAATGGAAGGGAGCACGTGAGTTCAATTCCAAGATCACCAAGCCTAGATCATAGTCATGAAGTTTACCTTTTGATTCTTCGAATCACGAGACCAACCAAAAACGAGATATGTTAAGAATATCTCAATCAAGACTATCAACGTCCATCTACGGTGATCATCTTGGATAGCCTAATTGGTAAAGAATTCATACTTGATTCCCGTGAGATACTCACGGAGGAAGATGACAAAATTACGAGTCCTCATATTGTGAAGTCGCAAGTTCAAGACTTGGATCCGGCTAGGACCAACAAAAAAGAGGTTCATAATTGTATCATCTTTCTCTAGGAGTACCACTACCTCGTGGGAATCGAGTATGAATTATTTACCAATCACGCTGTCCAAGACTAGCACCGTAGATAGACGTTGATAGTCTTGATTGAGACATTCTTAACATATCTCGTTTCTGGCTAGTCTCCTGATTCAGTGAATCAAAGGTTAGACTTCATGACTATGATCTAGGCTTGATGATCTCATAATTGAACTCACGTGCCACCATCAATTCAATTCTGATCCAAAAACGTAGCCAAACTATGATTCGATCTCATCACCTCCTCATATATCCATTCTCTTGCTACCAACAAGAGCAACGTGCTATACTAAGAGTCTTGGCAATACAATCTTTTCACCTTTCACTTCATGTACGAAGCATAAAGCAAGGAGATTGAAGCTAACGAGGAGTACGTGGCTCTTTTCGAGGACACAAGGATGGACAAAGCTTAAATTGGAGCTAAGTAGTTTCCAACTTTATGGTTTTATTTCAATATTTTCTTTGCTCTTTGCTTTCATGCATATTGCATTTACTTATCATTTAAAAATTGAAGCATAATATAAGTCATCTCTTTTGATAATGTTTATGCAGCTTTTGAGCGATCGATGAAAGCAAAACGGATGAGCCCAGGTATATTTGAAAAGGAAACAATTAATTTAAGATCACCATATCCACCTTCACTAGTCCGTAGGTACAAGGCATGCATGCACATTCAATGGACGGAGGAAAGTGATTAGGGTAGGGATTTTGATTCCTTTCCTTTCACATTAAGGAAGGTGGTAGCCCTTATCTGATTATAGAAAAGGAATCTAAAGACTCAAGAGAGAGATGACCATGCTCAGAGTATAGATCATGGGGCATGGGAAATACTCCACATATTATAACTATATACATTTTTGAGGACGAAAATGTTAAAGGGGGGAAGAATGTTGTATAATTATGAGTCCAAGTATGGGTTTTAAGGGTCTAATGTCCCTTGGACAATCCTTGGAGTTCTAGGAGAAACCCTTGGGAAATTGAGTTATTTAAATCATTTGAGCTCCATTTTAAGGGTCTCAACCTTAGGATTGATTTATCCTAAGATATAGGAGCTTTAGTCTTGGGAGAAGCTTCTCCTAGTGACACCTTGGGGTATACATGAGAGGAGAAGGCTCACTTGAATAAGTATCATCCTTGTGATACAATATGGTAGGACCTTAGGCAAGTGTCCACATGAGGGACACTCTGAAGTGCCATGAGGACATGCACCCCCTTGTCCTAGAGGTTTATAAATGGGTGGAGTTGGTTGGGTGGACACGTGCATCTCTCACCCATTCGTGTTTAGATTATACTCTAGAGATCTTGCTAATCAGGTTCTCTTTGGAGTAGCTTAAACTAGTCTTGTGATTGATTTTAGAGTAGTTTGTAATTGCTTACATTACATCTATCTATCTATCTATCTATATGTATGTACATACACGTGTGTATGTGTGTGTATGTGCTATATGTATGTACATACACGTGTATGTGTGTGTATGTGTGTGTGTATGTGTGTGTGTATGTGTGTGTAGATATATATGTGTGTGTGTGTGTATGTGTGTGTGTGTGTGTGTAAATGCCTATATTTGTATATGCATGTGTGCACGTGTGTATGTATGTGTATGTGTATGCATGTGTTTGTCTACATGTGTGCGTTGTGTATATATGTGTAGGTGTATGTGTATGCATGCACGTGTATGTGAGTGACATATGTGTGCGTGCGCACGAGTGAGTTCAAGTTTTAGAAAGCATTGAATGGTATGGTAAAGAAATCCACTGGAATAGAAAATGTGGGGGAAATTCTCAAAGTGAAGGCTAACAATGTATCCATGCATTAAGAAGAAGCGAGTCACCAGCTAGAGTGGTTTATACTACCAAAAATGACTTAAATGGCACAAACAAACTACCAAATACAATTACCTACAGTTATCTGCAAGTCCTTGTGAATGTGGGTGAATGGATAGATGTCTATCCACAGACACTAGTTTTTGTTCAAACCATCAATGGTTCCAGATATGAGTAATGGATGCACCATCATAACAGGAAAACTTAACCATCCTCAGAGATTAAAGCAACAAATGTTGTAAATGAAAGGCTGATATAATATAGATGAAGAAATGCCTGAAACTCCAAGGAGGAGGAAACAATGAGGAAAAGATCATACTTGTTGATTGCACAAAGGACATGAAATGTATATCAAGCCTTCCTCTAGCACAAGCAAATAGTGTAAATAAACAGATCTTAATGATTGAATGTATACTCACAAGAACCATCCCCATAAGTACAGCAGTTGATCCAATCATGACAGCCTCATCTTTGTTTCTTAACCAAGCCCATGTCCCAGCACATGTTCCAGTCAAAAGCCCACCAAGAATCACAGTCATCAATAAAATTGCACCAGAGCAATCATATGCAACAAGGGCTTCGATTCCTGTTGACTGAAATAGCTCCCACGCATCACATGCAGAATGGTTGAAACTCTTACCAGTTATTGCTACCTAGCTCCAAAAAGCAAAAAAGTTCAACATATTTGCCAGTCTGATCTTTAAATGCATGATGTTACAAAGTGATAAAATCCCAAGACATTTACCTGCACATAAGCATATTTATTGAAGAAACGGACAAGTGTTTCTACAACATTAAACAAAAAGTTGACACAACACAAAAGGCATTCATTATGCTCAATAAGTGATCTCATTGCTCTTACCTGGAAAGTCAAAAAAAAAAAAAGGGGAAATCTCAATATTTCAATCGAGCAACTTGCAACAGGGAAAATATAAAAGTATAGCAGTGTAACACACCCCCCAACGCATAGTACGTATAGCAGCAGTGAAAAGGGACCCATAGCAGACACTGCCAAGTGATGTTGTCACAGAGTATTTGAAGGATCTGAGGAGAGGTTTCGGTGGCATTGTGGGAGATGCCTTTCCACCATGGATTAAGACTAACGTAACCAAGCCAGCAACAATTACATGCACCACATTGCAAAATACAGCACCAGTCCAGAAAAGACTGACAGAAAATATCTGCACAAAAAAATAGCTTCCATTCAGAACCCTGTCAGTTCACATGATGCTGATCATTTTTTGACAACAAAAGGGACCCTACCACCAGCAACCACCAACGAGCACCATCTGCAATGCCTGATGCAACAACACCAGAGACACCAAAAGACCAAAGGACCATCCACATAAGCATTACAACGACAAAACCATAGGAAACTTTTGCCGCTTCAGGGAGTTCCCACAGCATTTTCACAGCTTTCCGAAGAACAAGCATGGAAAATGGAAACCTGGAATACATACAATATATAAATATAGAATCTAAGTTATTCATCTGAATTGGCACTAAGGATGTGAATTGAACTGCTTAGAGATTGTTTACCTATCCATAACTGACAATACATACAAAAACTGCAATACTGCACCTATGGCACATGTGATGCCCCAAAAGATCTCTCCAATCCAGAAGCAAAACACGCTAACAAGGGCCAGATATGTAGTTACACTATGAATTGAAAATTTCATCATTTGGTTCCCTTTGCGACAAAGAAACAACAACCACGCCCATGCAATTAGTGCACCTAACCCTGCAGCTGTGCCGTAAATAGGCCAGTATTTTTCAGTTGTAGATTCCGAGCTACCACCAGCATTGTGCTTTGTAAACTTGTCCAAATTAAGTCTGTCTGCTTCTCTAAATCGATTCAAACCAAGAAGTCCCAATACCAAGCCAAAAAGAATTAAATGCAGTACAAACACTGTAAGCCAAAAGACGTCTCTCCAATGTCTAACAGGTTCAGGACCTCTTGCTAGAGCTGGAGGAGTATTTCTTCCTATTGCATCATCAGTATGCTGGTCCTCCTGCCCAAAAGAAAGTAAAAAAATAAACAATTTAGTGAACGCTGAAAAGACTTGCAACGTTTGTATTTGAGCACTTGAACGCAAGATAGGGAATGTCGCATTCAATCAACTTTTATTTTTTGAAAAGGGGGGAAGAAAGAGATGAGGAAGGGAAAAGGGGGAAGGGGGGCAAAGGGGCAGGGAGTGAGGAGTGGTGGGAATTGTTTTACTGAAGTGGAGATCTACAAAGGCCCACAGTATAATGTCATGAAGATGAAGTACATGGTTCCTTCTTTCCTGAGCAAGATAGTCAGCGAAATTCCGAATCAATCAAAGTAAAGCCCATAAGGTAAGTGCAATTGTGAAAATATCCTTATGTTCAAAGAGTATTTTGTTCCTAGCTTGCTAGACAAACCAAAGCATACCGTCAAGAAGAAAAAGTTCTTGGTTCGTCTTTTGTTGAGAAGAGAGTCAGCTCGATTTAAATATAATATTTGATAAAGGTAAGAGTAAGAGCAGTTGTGAAAGTATGCCTATCCTCAAAGGGTATTCTATTTCTAGCTTGCCAAATAGCCAGAGCATGATATGATGGTTCTAAGCTCATCCAGAATTCAAACGGCATCTTCATCATAATAAGTATTCAAGGCAAAAACCACTTCACATCTACTGATCTTAATGAACCAAGGCCTGAAAATTAGACAGGCTTCCTTCGACCATCCTTTGATCTATCTAGAATTCCAGGGACCAGAAGTGATAATACATGTCTTCCTTCCTACTGCCATATCTTGGACATCATTCCTAAGGGATGGGATTGCATATTAAAACAGAAGTCTACTTTTGGATCCTACTAAGACAACTCTCCAAAGAAAAACTGGATTCCAGAGAAGTGCATGCTTCTATCAAACATGTTGAATCCTATGGAGCCACCACTTGTAGCTGTGGATAGCCCCCGTCTCTTTGTTGCAACACATTCCAATTTCAATAGGCTCTTTGACTTTGTATACCCAAAGAAAATGGAGGGCCCTATCATTTGAGGTCTTTGCCAACATCTAGTCTTTACACCTATGAATCTATGACCATTATTAGTATTTATAGAAAAATTAATTGTAATCACCTCCCTCTACAAAATGGCCCGAGCCTATGGCTTTTGCACACTACAGAGAAGGTAGGCCAGCATCCCTACAGGTTACAACTTACCACACTTAGCAAGCCGTAAACTCCTCTCAAAGATATATTTGATTGTTCAGCTAAGATCATTAACAAGAAAATTAAAATATAGAACTCCAAAACGGGCATTCCATAGGAAAGAGTTTCCAAAGATCCTCTACCAACCCTTCCAATTAAACTTTGGGAGCAACCTTTAAAACCAAACAAAAGAAGACAACTAATGGAAAAGTCCAGCCTTAATGTGGCACACAAGAAGATTACGAACTAGTATATAGCAGAATGAATCCACGCAAACCCCAAATTCACCCTCAAATGAAAGTGCAACTATAAGCTCATGGTAGTCAACCACAAGACATATAGCATATAAGCTCCATTATGCATAGTATTGACTCGATACTGTGACATCCCCACTAATGTCATCTATGCCCAATAGTGGGTACACAACTAAGAATGAATACATGCTCACACACGCACCCCACAACACACACACACCATGAGCATGAGCTCACAAGAAGCTCTGCGAACCGAGTTTCTATCACTTCCAGAAGCGATGGGAAAACTCAGCCATAATAAAGCCTAGCACATAATGCAAACAAGAGATGGGAGGAAAAATTACAGAAAATTCATAGTTGATAGGGTATATACACCTATGAACTGGTCGCAACTCGGACGAAAAATCCACAAGTGAAAATTGCATGTCCGCTAATACGACAATCATATAGACCGGAATGAATCCCGACAAACCACAAATTCATCCTCAAATCATAGAATAAAAAATTCGCAAATTTTTTCTTGGAAATATAGTTCGTTTAATGTGTTCGCGATTTAATTCGCAAGGTACAAATTTTTTGCACATTTTTTTCGAATTTTTTTTGGGCTTTAGTCGTGACCATTTTAGGGTAGTTATCTTGGGATTCTACCCATTCTTTTCAGTGGCTTGCTTAGCCTGCACCCGTGCGCGAGTTCTTCATACTCCCCCGAGAGAGAGAGAGAGAGAGAGAGAAAGAAAGAGAGAGAGAGAGAGAGAGAGAGAGAGAGAAAGAAAGAGAGAGAGAGAGAGAGAGAGAGAGAGAGAAAGAAGAAAGAAAGAGAGAAAGAAAGTCATATTAAAGTCTTTTGGAGGCCAAACTTGGCCTATGAGACAAAAACCATGTACAAGTGTAGTAACCCTATGTAGAAGATGAAAGAAATAAAAAGTATATCGCTACACAAAGCTATATAGGGCTGGAAAAGGCTGGGAAGACTTAGCTCTGACTCTGCAGATAGTGGCCACCTAATACATGGGGGATCCATAATGTGAGTAAAACACCCTAGCTACTGGTGATGGGTGGAGAGAGAGAGATGAGAGAGAGAGAGACGAGAGAGAGAGAGAGAGAGATGAGAGAGAGTCTAGAGAGAGAGAGAGTTTATAGAAAGAGCTCCATTATCCATTTTCCATACCTTGGTCCTTAACCTATTAGGGTTTAGGCTTATATACATTGAATTATTATGGGTAGAGCTCCCGCATCCGAGTTTCGATCTCATGTGAAGATGACCAATACTGGACCCAATACTTGGCAGTGCAAGTATTGTGAAGGGGTTTATGTTGGTAGTGCTTCACGTATCAAAGCACACCTTCTAGGACTACGAGGTGGGGGCATTAGAAAATGCCAACATGTGCCTCAAAATGTCTTTGAAGACTTGATTGCAAAGATGCAGATGAGTCAAGGTGTAGGAAGTATGGATTCTCTATCCCATTCCTCAAGTGGACATGAAGATCAAGAAGCAGAGAGTCACTATGATGAGTCCTCTGCAGGACTATCAAAAAGAGCTCGTAATGAAAGTGCAAGCTCTAGTGCATGTCCTATGGTAATACCTAGGGTCCCTGAGACCAATGTGTTTGCAAGACGTAGCATGTAAGCCTCTTTGCAAAAACAAGCAATGGAAGAAGCTACTAAAGAAATATCTAAACTATTTATTTTGTGTGCTTACCATTCAATGTTGCAAACACAACCGCATGGAAGAGGGCTATGAGAGCAGTGAGCCGTATAGGTGCTCCTTGGGAGGGACCCTCATGTGCTATGTTGCGCACGAAAGAGTTGAATAGACAAAAGGGTGCAGTGGAAACAAAAATGTTATCCTTACGTTCCACTTGGGAGAAATATGGATGCTCCATATTGTGTGATGGGTGGTCTAACATACACCAGAGAAATGTGTATAACATTCTTGTCTTCTCTTGCAAAGGGACAATGTTCTTGCGTGTCATTCCTGCACATGCACCTGGGACGATTGTCACCGATGAATTTATATACTCCCATGTGAAAAGAGCTATAGAAGATGTTGGGAGCAAGAATGTCGTGCAAGTGGTCAAAGATAATGCATCTAATTGTGTGGCCATGGGACGCATGCTTGAGGATGAGTTCCCTAAAATTACATAGACTCCTTGTGCTAGTCATAGACTCATAGTCTAGATCTTTTAATGGAAGACATTGGTGCCATGGAATGGGTGAAGTCCATCCTTGAGAAGGCCAGATTCATTGTAAGATTTGTGACCTCTAAGCCTGAAGTCCAAAATATTTTCCGTGCACATTCAAACCTTGAGCTACAAAAGCCTTCCATGACTCGATTTTGCTATATGTTCATTGTCCTAGATAGAGTGCTTCGAGTGAGGAAAGGGCTTCTTCAAACAATTGTCTCAGAGGAATGGTATCAGATACCAGTTACAGAACCATTATACACACGTTTTTCAGCATTGGTTATGGGAGATGATGCCTTTAGGCTTTTGGTCAAAGACAGAGATACTTATTGGAGCTCTTCAGCCTCTTTATTTTGTGCTTCGTATTGTGGATATGGAGGGGAGCACACTTGGACTTGTATACGAAGACATTGGTCGTATACAAGGATGCATCAAAAATATTGGTGGACTCTCTGAGATTGAGTGAGCATTAATAACTTTGGTACTTTTAATTTAAATCTTTTTACATATTTTTGATTCACCTTTGACTCTTGAGTTAGACTCTCAATTCTAATGTAATGTTTGTTTATTTTTTCACATTAATTTTTAGGAAACGTGAGTTATGTGATGCAGTGCAAAGGAGATGGGATTGGTTTCACAAACCAATCCATGGTGCTGCTCATGTACTTCATCCATATTGGAGATCCGAGGAGCAAAATGTTGACGAAGCCTTAGAAGATAGTTGGATAGAGTATGTGAAGCGTTGGACACAGGGAGATCTAGGCCTCCGGTCCCATTTGGAGAGTGAGCGGTTGCAGTTCCGTTGCATGGAACGATACTTTGGGTAGCCCCTGCACGATTGCGAGAGAACCACGTTACTCCTGTAACTTGGTGGGAGAAATATGGAGTAGGCACTCCTCTACTGGTGAGTAGAGAAATTACTTTCAAGTTTCAAGTTTCAACTTTAAGCTGGTACTTTAGTCTTTATCAAATTATCATGAAGTGTCATGAGTGACGATTCATGACCCATTCAAAATTGTCTTTTGTCGTTTTGTACTATGTAGAGAAAGTTGGCACTCCACATATTATCGCAAGGTTATAGCACCGGGCCCGCTGAACGGAATTGGAGTACATAGGCTCTTTTTCATACGAAAAAGAGAAACAGATTGGGTGCTTCACAACTTGAGAAGTTGCAATCTCAAGTTGTTGGAGAGCAAAGGGAGTCATATTGCACCTCTACAGGTAACTTGAAGTATATTGATGCATTTCTAAAATCAATTTAGTCTTGTATTTTGGACATCTAGTTCTAGTCTTGTGCTTTGTTCTAGTCTTGTCTAGTCTTATACGAGATCCTTTCTAGTCATTCCTTATATCTAGTTCACCTTCTTGAAGGGAGTTCTTGTAATCCAGACATATACCTATGATCCTAGTTTGTGGGATCTCCAGTGCCATCTCTAGCTGAGTTATCCATCTCTAGCCAAGTTGTCCATATCAATCCCGGGTTGTAGGACTTCTTGTATTAGTTACATATTCTTGTATTATTTTTCCTACGTGGGTGATCTTATAATCAAAAGTAAATTTCCAAAATCTTGTCTAATCTAGTCAGATGGCACAATCTAGTGTTAAAAAGGGCATGAAAACAAAGCGTGCACAAGTTGAAAACGGCAGTATATTGTTTGAAACAAGCACCACGTGCTTGGCATGAAAAGATACATGCCTACTTGATTGCACATGGCTTTGAGAACCGTCCATCTGAGAGCACCTTATACGTTAAGCATGCAAATGATGTGCTTCTTATCATTGTTGTCTATGTTGATGACATGCTTCTCACTAGTCCTTATGAGAAGCATATTGTTGATTTTAAGGCTGATTTGCATGCCTCATTTGACATGTCAGATTTGGGACATTTGCATCATTATGATGGCGGACTAGCTTTGTATCAAACAAAATATATTGACACATTATTGCTGCGTTTTGGCCTTGAAGACTGCAAACCTATTGCCACTCTTATGGAGACAGATTTACGGTTGAGTCTTCATGATGTTGGAGATGCATTTGATGTTGTTCTCTATCAGCACATTGTTGGATGCTTGATTTACTTATGCATTACTCGGCTAGATATTCAGTTTGTTGTCTCACATATGAGCAGGCTTATGCATTGCCTAGGTGTCAAGCATTGGAAGGCGGTTAAGCGCATCTTTTGCTGCTTGAGTGGTACCCGGCTACTTGGATTGTTTTATCTCAAGGGGGGGATCACTACCGCCAAATTTACATGCTTTTTCTAACTTTGACGAGGCTGGTTGCTATGACACTCGTGTGTCCACCAATGGTTTTTGCTTCATGCTTGGTAGCTCATGCATATCTTGGTTGAACAAGAAGCAACCTACTGCGGCCACTTCTAATTGTGAGGTTAAGTATAGGCAAGCTTTCACAACGACTTTTGAGTGTGTGTAGCTCAGACGGCTTATGGCGGATTAGGGTGTTGGTAAGTCTTCTACCACCACCATCTTTACTGATCGTTAGAGCGCATTGACAGTTGCGAGGAACCCTAAGTTCCATGCTCGAACCAAGCACATTGAGGTGCACTATCATTATGTCATGGAGAGGTTCTCCGCTAGAGATATCAGTTTGGCATATGAGCCCACACAGGAGAACGTTGCATACCTTTTCACAAAGGCTCTGCCTAGGGAGAAGTTAGAAGCTTTCTGCAAAGCTTTGGGCTTGCTTCCTTTTTTGGATTGATTCCACATAGCTTGGCATGCATTTATACATGAGTGTCAGCTCCTTGTTCATCGCATCACTCCCAAGGGGGATTTGTTGCTATATTTCGGTAGTGGTGTGTGTGAACACACTAGGACCACCAAGGCACTTTCTTCCCTCTTTAGGAGGTTATTTTCCCCCGGCTTGTATATACGCCTATAACCCTAACGGGTCACTTATCTTTGTACGTTCTCTTGGTTATACATTCAGTATTGTGTGTTGTGCTCCAAGCTGCTGCTTCTTCCTTGTGTTGTTCGCATGCTTCCACAGACCTCAAACTCCAACAATTCATATTCATAGTACGTGTAGAAAACAAACTTTTGGCTCCAAAAGAATGTATCTAGCTTTCCCATTTTATTGAGAATCTTTTAGGAATTGTTATTCTCTCTTGTTATACGATTTTTTTGCACCCACTATCAAGATATTTACACAGATTTAGCACATATAGATCTGAGATTTACAGCTGAAAATGATATTGTGAAATATTTCAAAAAAGACTTCAAAAATAGAGGTCAAATACAATGAAATACATGTAATCAAAATGGGCTAAAAATAGCAGTTGCTGAAGAAATATAAGACCCCAAAATTTGGAATACGTCCCCAAAATAAAGTCCCGAACCTGAGCTGAGGTTGAAGAAGTTCCGCACAAAATCCCAAGCTTGTTCCACTCTCCTATGTGTTGAATATGAAAATAAATTGAATGGGGAATCGAAGTCATGTATTTATGAGCTTTAGAACATGTCCAAATGCACCCAAAAGCATAAAAATCTAGTTTTTTTTTTTGAAGTGTTGAAAAGATAAAAATCTGAATTCTAGTAAAAAAAAAAAACTATTGAAGGCTCATAATGCAATTTTAGCTTTATTTTATGATAAACATATTTATTGCTTTGCTTTTGAGTTTCCCCACTTTCGTAAAAATCCCTACTTTTGGACCAAGATTTGCTCTAATTTTGAGCTTTGTCTTGCTTTTTAATCATGCAAAAATTTGTCCAACACTTGACCAAATGTGTTATACATGGTTGTATACCTCTCTTAGAGCTCTATCATTTGATGATAAGGGTTAAAAATTGATTTTAGACCTGATAAAACCCTAATTATGGTTAATTGCATGTTGAGTTGAGAACCTTGGTTAAAAATTATCAAAAAGGTTAAAATTCAACATCATTTGTTTCACCACAATGTTTACACTTTTCTTTTGACTCTTTCGCTTTGACTTAGATATTGTAAAGTCTCATTCATTTAAACTTTGTTCCTTTGAATCTTCTTGATCGCCTCCTTCCTAAGTGTAGTAGCGATTCCTTCAAAAATTGGACTTTGAAGAGGTTGAAGCACTATCACAATAACTTCAAATAAAGGTGATATACTCTATGAGACTAATATCATATTGTAAACTTTTCCTACACAAGTGCACCCAATGCCCATTAATGTTCATTGAGCCATGTGGTTGTTGAACTGGTTGAGATGCCTTGAGAGTGCATCTTATTTTGACACTTGTAACTTACAAAAAGTTATCATAAATGAAATTTATGTTTTCTAGATTTAGCACCAAAAGAATATCAAGTTTGATCCATGCTTGAGTCTTGATGTTATCCCTAGAATATGATGAATATGTTTATCATTTAACCTAAGACCTATGATAGATAGGGCATTTTTGTTCTGCTTAGTACGTGCTTCTTGTCCTCCTCCAAAGATAGGAACCCCACAAGAAGTACCTCCTCCTTCAAAGGTAGACAATTCTTTTGAATCTAGCCATTCTATTTGGTTTCTTATCACCTCCATAAGCTCTTATGTAAGAGAAGGTACTTAATCTTTTTTCTTTTATACTTCTTTTTCTTTTTTAATTCGATCTTCAATCTACTCTCCTTAAAATCTTGGAATCGAAAAGAACAACACACACATGCAAGGGACCCCCCTTTATCCCCCACATCCAAAATGTGCTTAATCTTGGTTTGTCAGGTATGAAACATGACAACTTTGAACTTCTTTGTTGTCATTATTGTAAAGGTGATATACTCTATGAGACTAATATCATATTGTAAACTTTTCCTACACAAGTGCACCCATTAATGTTCATTGAGCCATGTGGTTGTTGAACTTGTTGAGATGCCTTGAGAGTGCATCTTATTTTGGCACTTGTAACTTACAAAAAGTTATCATAAATGAAATTTATATTCTCTAGATTTAGCACCAAAAGAATATCAAGTTTGATCCATGCTTGAGTCTTGATGTTATCCCTAGAATATGATGAATATGTTTATCATTTAACCTAAGACCTATGATAGATAGGGCATTTTTGTTCTGCTTAGTTCGTGCTTCTTGTCCTCCTCCAAAGATAGGAACCCCACAAGAAGTACCTCCTCCTTCAAAGGTAGACAATTCTTTTGAATCTAACCATTCTATTTGGTTTCTTATCACCTCCATAAGCTCTTATGTAAGAGAAGGTACTTAATCTTTTTTCTTTTATACTTCTTTTTCTTTTTTAATTCGATCTTCAATCTACTCTCCTTAAAATCTTGGAATCCAAAAGAACAACACACACATGCAAGGGACCCCCCTTTATCCCCCACATCCAAAATGTGCTTAATCTTGGTTTGTCAAGTATGAAACATGACAACTTTGAACTTCTTTGTTGTCATTATTGTAAAGGTGATATACTCTATGAGACTAATATCATATTGTAAACTTTTCCTACACAAGTGCACCCATTAATGTTCATTGAGCCATGTGGTTGTTGAACTTGTTGAGATGCCTTGAGAGTGCATCTTATTTTGACACTTGTAACTTACAAAAAGTTATCATAAATGAAATTTATATTCTCTAGATTTAGCACCAAAAGAATATCAAGTTTGATCCATGCTTGAGTCTTGATGTTATCCCTAGAATATGATGAATATGTTTATCATTTAACCTAAGACCTATGATAGATAGGGCATTTTTGTTCTGCTTAGTACGTGCTTCTTGTCCTCCTCCAAAGATAGGAACCCCACAAGAAGTACCTCCTCCTTCAAAGGTAGACAATTCTTTTGAATCTAACCATTCTATTTGGTTTCTTATCACCTCCATAAGCTCTTATGTAAGAGAAGGTACTTAATCTTTTTTCTTTTATACTTCTTTTTCTTTTTTAATTCGATCTTCAATCTACTCTCCTTAAAATCTTGGAATCCAAAAGAACAACACACACATGCAAGGGACCCCCCTTTATCCCCCACATTCCAAATGTGCTTAATCTTGGTTTGTCAGGTATGAAACATGACAACTTTGAACTTCTTTGTTGTGCCGGTCATTTCTTGAGTCTAACACTCTCTTCCCCTTCTAGAGATCATTGTCCTCAATGATCAATCCTTGATCTCCCCTTGAATTGATGTCCTCAACCTTGCACAGTCTCTTGACCCATCTTGTCCTCAACGTTGGTCTCTTGAACCCTTGCTCTCAACCTTGGTCTCTAGAGCCTTGCCTTTCCGCTTCTTGGCCACTTGCCTACGAACTTGCCTTGCTCGCAACCTTGGTCTCTTGAGCCCCTTGTCCTCAACCTCAGTATCTTGAACCTGGTTCTCACCCATGCTAGGTATCTTGGATCCTCAATCTAGTGCTTCCATTGGAAAGTTCGCTCCGAGAGCTTTCCAACGGTATCTTATATGTCTAAATCCGACCTACGGATTGAGAGATACACTCTAATCTATGTTGAGCTCACCTTTGAAAGCGACGCGCACGCCTTCCTTGCCCAAGCCTACTTCCTAGGCTCTGATACCAATTGTGGGATTTGAACTCATGACCTACTACCTAGGAGTATGATGGGCTAACCACTTGCCCCAAAAGCCATGGTTGAGGATTACTCCCTCTTAGGATGTGGTTCAACCATCTCCTTCCGGTCAGTTCTTGAGTCTAACAACAAAGAGGTTAAACCTGAAATTCCTTTCTCTGATATTAAATTGATTAAATTTCTTTTACGCAATATAACATATAAAAATCTGAAATTTAAAGTTAAAAATGATATTGTAAAATATTTTTGAAAAACACGTACCATTAACCTACAAAATAAAGGCTGAATACAATGAAATATATGAAAAAATAACAAGTTAAACATGAGCTAAAATTAGCAGCTACTGAAGAAAATATGAGATCCCAAAATCTGAAATAGGTCTCCAAAATAAAATTCCAAAATATGACATGAGGTCGAAGAAAATGCTCACACAAACTCCAGAGCTTGTTCCACTCTACTATGAGCTGAATATAAAGTTATATTCAAATGCACAACCCATGCCATAAATTTATAACCTTGATTCTGATTTACGTGTTGAAAAGCTGAAAATCCAAATTTTATCAAATTTCCTTCTTGGAATATTGAAAAAAGCAATTGCAATATTATTGTTTTTGCGTTTAATTTCATCGATTTTTCAAGATTTGAGTTTATTTTGACTTTTAAACTATTTTTTTACGATGCAAATATTTGATCAATTTTAAGCCAAAATCCTAAGCGTTATATAGTCAAATAGCTCTCTTGAAGCTCTATCATTTGAGATGAAAAAAATAGATTTGACTTTTCACTTGATAAAAGCCTTCATCATGGTTAAAAACCTATTGATTAGGGTTAAAAGCCTAGGTTTGAACCTTCGAAAGTTAACCGTCTGGTTGTTGAGAAAAAAGGCCCGAAGGCTGCTCCTTTTGTATATTTTGCTATTTCCAATGATAGCGCTCTTCAAAAGCTCTCCGTATATATTTTTATTATATTTGGTTGCCCCCAAATTGAGGAGATATAGGCATTTATATGATTTTTAATGACTTATGGTCACTTTGGCATGTTCATACACCAAAACATTCATTTTAATAAAACTAAGGTTCTAACTTACATTTCAAGATAAAGGCTATTACAAAACTTGTATGTATTTCTTCTCCTTCCTTTTTTCACACAAGAAGCTCTCTCTCTCTCTACTTTCTCTTTCCTCACTCAACAACTCACCCCCTTGATGTTTGAAGCACCCAAGCACATCATCATGTACCTCTCCATAGCGCCTCTCAGCTTGGTACCAACACCTTGAGCTATGCTATGCTATCGTGAGATTGTTGTTGCAAATGCTTTTCTACTTCAAGCTATGCTAAGTTGAAAGCATTTTGTGGTGTTTGGAAGATTTTCATCACTATCGTTGCATTTGGAAGAGCATTGAAGCCTATACCGACCCTAAAGCAAGTTTTAAGGTTTTGGGAGAGATCCATTGAAGAACTCTCTTTCACTTCCAACTTCACTCAAACTATTCATATCCAACACTTCTATTATTGGTTTTCCATTTTCATGTCACTATACCGTAGAGTACAGTTCTCTTTCAAGTGGGACCTTCTGTATTTCTTGTGGGCTGTTTCGCATTTGTGATCAACCAAATAAGTAAGAAACTGAAATGCTTATGCACGAACTTGTGAAAAACTTGGCATTAAGAGGGAGCTAACATTCCCATGTAGCCCCTCTTCTAACGGTGTAGCTAAAAGGTATAACATGACTCTTTGCGAGAGGGTAAGACGCATGTTGTCCACAACTGCGAAACGCTTAAGCCTGGTAATAGCTACGCGCCATAAGGCGGTGTAGCTGTAGCCTACATGGTTTTGCTGGGAACAAATTAGATGCAAAGTCTATAAATGGAATCTTCATGGGGCATGGACATGAGGGTGAAATGGGCTACAAAATTAGTTATCTCAGCTCCAGAAGGTAATACGCAGCAGAAATATCGTATTTAATGAGGCATGGCTGCTTAAAAATAATTCTCTCTCTAAGAATGACAAGGGTCAGATTTCAGCATGTACAGCCACATGCTAAACCTGATTATAACCCTCAAGTTGCACCACACACGGTTGGAAATGACAATGAGCTAATTGTGTTGAAAGTGAGATAGGCCGACACAAGTTTCAAAGGATCTTCCACACATTATAAACCTTGCTCGTATACCCAACTTGAACAAGATAAGAGGAAACTGTGTGGCACCACAAGGCCTTTATTTTTACCTTTAATGGCAACCCAGTAACCCATAAGTTTATGCCCTACCTAACCTAATGGCTAGGCTCACAATGATCATCTATTACCATAAATGGTCACATATAAACCTCATCTAACTTGGAAGTTAGGGTTTCACAAATGTTCGGGCTCTCATAATGGGGGCCTTACAACTTAGAGCACCATGGATCATTTGTGGTCACTTGAGGGTGGAGTATTGAGTATATCTAACATGTGCATCACTCCAAGCTCGTCTTGCTTGACTTTTGGTTCTTCCTTTTAAATGATTGTTCCATCTTTGATTGATAAAGCATAAAATTGAACCAATATGGAACTCAAAAGAAAACATGAGACTTTTGTTATGTAACAATGTCATTATGTGAAAGACAAGTATTCAATGGCAAAGGAGAGAAAATAAAACGTTGGATTATGGCCTTATTCTGGGGTTGAATTTCAATCATAACCATATCATCATGATCAGCAAAAGAGAAAGACGATATCTCTTCAAAAAGACTGACTTTCGATCGTTCTTCTCTGAAATTTCTACATTTGAGTGAAAAATTGAATATTGAAGCAAATAAGCATTGATGTTGAAAATTATTTTTCCACCCTTGGGAACATAGAACATGTATCCTTCATATTCTAGAGCATAATCAATAAATATACACTTCAAAGCTTTGTTATCTAGCTTCCCACAAACTCTATCTATTATATGAACATAGAAAAGTAAACTTGAGCCTCTAAAATAATGAGGTTTTGTATGACAAATCAACCTCATATGATCACCAACGAATCTTTGGTTATGACACTTTGCATATATAAGGCCTGACTTGAGGAGCGAGTCAGATCTGCAGTCCATCAAAGGCATCTGCATGGCTTACGGTGATAAAGGTGACATGAATTATTGAATATGGCTTCTTCAACTAGAAAGTTTATTTGCAGCCGAGATGACGTATTTCATGAGGAAAGGCTGCTTAAAAGTAATTGTGATAGCCATATGTCTAGCAAATAATGCATGTTCCATGCTCACACAAAGCAGCTTAAAGTGAGATAGCTAGATGATGACCTCATCACATTGATCAAGGTCAATGTATCACAAAATCTGATCACAAAATCTTGCACATGCTCTCACTAAGTGCCTACCAAAGGTACAACATGAATTATGGTGGGAGCTACTTAGCTTAACAAAGCCTCTTTGGCACTTTAAATAGTTTGCGATGAAGGCCCCAAAGAACCTCTCTATGTACATTTTTGCCCATCCATATGATAGCTCTCTTCAAAAACTATCCACACATATTTTTGGTATATTTTAGGACCTCATGTTAGGGACTTAAAGGTATTTGCATAATTTTTATCACTTTTAGTCATTGGAAATGTGTGACCATGCCCAAATGACCTACAAGCCACTTGTCAATAAACTTGGTCCCAAAGTCATATAACTCGTTTCAAGACTTCTAAGACTTTAGCTCCTCCATCTTCTTCTCCAAATTTCTACATTGGAGTGTCTCTACTTTCTCTCTCCTCGTGTAAAAGCTCACCCCTTTGGTGTTTGCCACTTGGTGCCAAACACATTTTCATGGGGCTCTCTTCCTCCTCTTTCAATATAGACATCATGGGACTTTGAAAGAGCAATGTCCAAAGTATGTAAGAGGAATGCATGTGCATGGTTGATGCAATGTAAGTTCATATTCATTTATAGCATTATGTTGCCTTAAATACCTTTTATATGCTCCTATCAATCGAAATAAAAAATAATGAAGCACCTTTTACCGAATTTGAAATTTTCCCCATGCATGAAAAATAATGACTCATCTCGAGTACCATGGATTTCTATGACATAGCCTAAGCAACATGGAGCTCTTGGACTTTTGCATCTTTTGGAATGTACATAAGTTAGAAGACTCATCTCGAGTACCATGGATTTCTATGACATAGCCTAAGCAACATGGAGCTCTTGGACTTTTGCATCTTTTGGAATGGTTGATGCAATGTAAGTTCATATTCATTTATAGCATTATGTTGCCTTAAATACCTTTTATATGCTCCTATCAATCGAAATAAAAAATAATGAAGCACCTTTTACCAAATTTGAAATTTTCCCCATGCATGAAAAATAATGACTCATCTCGAGTACCACGGATTTCTATGACATAGCCTAAGCAACATGGAGCTCTTGGACTTTTGCATCTTTTGGAATGTACATAAGTTAGAAGATAGACCTACAATCAAAAAGTTCTGAGGGTAATCATGTATGGTAAAGACCTCTTACCTTCTATCTTAATAAAAGCATCAATAAATATAATGGGTCACAGGCTAAAGCAAGTCAATATATGAACAAAAAGCCTTTCACATACCTGATTTCTTTCACTTTCTTGATTAGGGTATGAAAACGATGAGTATGAGACTACCTCTTCTTTCCAAAAATTAAGTTACAAATTCGAATCATTTACAGAGAAAAGATGGTTGCAATTCAAAGAATAGTTTGGTCATGAAGAGTATGCTCTAACTACAAATGCTACTAACAAACATAAGGGCTAGAACTTCGATGGGAATGATAGTTAGAAAATTTGTTCTTTGACCATAATCTATGCCGAATGCAAGAACGGGTGAGTTTTAGCTCTACATGTAACAATTAGTGGGAAATTTGGGATATATGCAAATCCAACATTTGGCAATTAAATAGGATAAGGATGAGAAACAACAATGTAAGAAATCATGTTTTCTTAAGAGTTCTTACAAGAAGCTCCAACGTGAGTCCACATGCAAAACCATAACCATATTGGCATGCAATCAATTGTCTCAAAAATCTGGCAGCAAAAAAGAAACCGTGCACCATTTACTTTGGAATCACAAATAGATAACGGATTGGTAGCAAGAAGCATGCCATATTTTCGATTCCATCTTCAGATGGATCTATGGATTGAAGATTACATTCTTATTGTATGATAATGATTATAACGATGACCTTTGGATCATGGATCATTCAGAACTTTGGTCTTTGCCGATCCATTGGCAAGCTAGGAGTGGTCCTCTTTTTGAACCATGTAATATGCTTTTGAATACCTCCATGTAATATGCTTTTGAATACCTCCATTTACATTTCACTAAAATTCATACCATGAGCCATGAAATTTGTCACGAATCCATCAAATAATCTGACATGTAAAAGGCAATGACAGGTTTTATAACGAAATGATCACCGAATGGAAAAGAGAATAATGATGACTTTGGCAGATGAAATAAAGATTCCTAACAATGACAGACCCCATGCAAGACCTCATCAATGGACTTCAACGCAGTCCTTATGATACGTAATTGGTCGGCGAAGGAACACCTAATGGATTTAATAAGCTAAAAAAAGGAACTGTACGAATATAAAAAGCAGGACAATATTGAACAATGTTAATATGCTCAAAGATGAAACGAGACATCAAAAGTACAGTCAAATTTCACAAATACCACTATGTATCTCGATTTATGTCCTACTTCGCATACCGTAGCATTTTGTTAACTAAGAGACCTGGAACTCCAATCGAATGGTTTTATTGATGGGTAAACTTGAAACAGGGTATGTATTCAACATGATAAAGCAGCGTAAAAACATAATTTCAGAAACATCAAAGAATCCGCACCATAAGATGGGCATCGTAGCTAAGACCCTTTCATTCGTGGAAGATGGGCCAGCTTGACTTTTCAATAGTGTTCAAAGATAAACGCGAGAATAGATGATAATGATCAGCTTACAAGAGAACTAGCTATAGAAAACTCGGCACAGCGACAGACAATATCGAAAATAACAAAACCCACACAGGACCACCAGCAGATATATGAATAGGCGATGAAATATTCAAACACTGGGTTCATTTTCCGGAGAAGACGAGCACCGAAAGGAGAGAAACGTACTTCATCAGTTATATTAGGAGATGCATCGAAGACAGGAGTGCCGAAAAACTCGACAGAAGACGAACTCTGCATGTCCTCGCATCAACGCAAGCCTGTCACAAATTGCTCATCTAATCGCTATCCGTTGGCATCTAAGTCGTAAGTATAATTCGTGCACGACCAGTCAACCGTTGACGACGGATGCGATAAAGTAGCAGAAGACGTGCAGAACGGTTATGCGGGCGTGAGAGGTGAAATCTGCACATACATATGCAACCGGGAAACGCGTGCTCGAGCTTTCTAAAAACTCGTGAAGAAGGTATGAAGGATGGTGTACCGTGTGAGGCTGTTGGGTTGCATGAATGAGACTGAGGCGGAAAGAAATCACCCGGCAGAGGATGGTTTTCGAGTTTACGCGCAGATTCGCATTTGCAGCTCATAGACTTGCACATTCCATACGGGACATGCAGGCGAACTGTTGTAGAATCGTTGAAAACGAGACAATTGACGTTTTGAAAATGGAAAGGTGTTGCATTACGTCTAAATCACTTGGGAAAATGCTAGCTAAGCATGTTGATGATGTGATCAGCCGAACAGGGGTGAATGCTCGAGCTCGCCATCAAGCTCGAGCTCGCGTAGGCCATCAAAAAATGGAAGAGGAATTTTGAGGTGGATGAAATCCATGGAGCCTTCCCTTCAAAAAATGCACATGATCCCAAGTTGCAAACGAGTTAGCCTTTGGGTTGACGAGCCTTCATTTAGGTAGGTGACAAACTTTTAGGTAGATGACATCGATGGGTCCTTCACTTCATTGGCCCTCAAGCTGTAAACTAGTTGATCTTTGAATTTTTTAAGCCTTTTATATTTTGCTTTGTCGGATAAGGGGTTTCATGGGTTACATGGGTCAAAAGTTGGACTCTTTCTCTTTAATGTATAATGTATGCCCAAACATTGTCTTCAAGGTCAAGCACGGCGATGTAGTTGGTTGGGTCTTTGTATCTCCCTTGGGTGGGGTGGCATTAACTTGCAATGTCCTGATTATTGTAGTGATATGAAATGGTGTCTTCTAAAGACATTCCTCATTGGTCTTTGGGCTTCACGATGGACTCCATTCTCTATGGGCTATGTCATTGGTAGCATGGGCCATACATGTGCACATTGTGGCAATGCTTCATGAGTTCAAACCACTCTCCTTGACTGAACTTAAGGTTGTCTTTTCCTAGTTTATATGTTTAGTGAACCTTTGGACTTTGTACATTCATTGTAGGTGCTAGATGTTCTACCTTTACCTATGTGGGATTTGAAAGGCTATGTGATACTATATCCTTCATTGTGCAATGGTATTTTCAATCAATCCAAGTCTAGGAAGAGGTGGACCATAACCTTTAGAAACATTGTCTTGAAATACAACACGGGAACATGGGTTAGCATCTAAGTGGACCATGGTCATCCAAGAACTATGATCTTTTTACACATGGAACTCGTTACATATTGAAGACAATTTCATATTTCATAGGGCATCTAGGTTGGCACCATGGTAATATTGAGCTTCATATATGTGTGGCATTCTAAAGTTTGCACAATGTAGGGGTTCACCACACATCACCAAGTTACATTGTTTCCCTCTTCATGAATCTCTTACATCATATAGGTGAAAAGGAATGATGTGGAGAGGGAAAGATAATAAAGCAATGATTTGAATTCTCTTATTGGTTCTATTTCCATGGATTTCCTCACAATGTTCCAAAGAAACAAAATCTAACAAAATTACCATACTTTTGTAAAGAGTAGAATATACTACATGATTGATCCTATCTTTTGTTCAAAACAATGTGATGTGGAAAAGTATGAAGAGGACTGAGGGTATTAGATACTTGATTCTCCCTTTTGAAGAAAACATGGAGTACAAGATCAAACATACAGACACACTTTTTTTTAGACATATCTCAAGTATAAAACCCCAATAATAAAATTCTTTTAAATCCCAGGCAGTTCGAATTTTTATTCAAATCCGAAGTATAAAATTATTTTACGCTTCAAAAAAAATCATGTGAAAAAAAAAAAGCAAAGCACATGGTATCTCTTTCCGTGTGATTATTGTTTCTTAACTCTCTCTTACGTAGTCATTATTGTTTTCGTGTTCATCCTCAAACGTAATATGAATGGTGCAAAACTCATAAGCAAGTTGGTTGGGCGCTCACCTCTTGAGACATAAGTTGTGAGTTCAATCCCTTCAGGTTGTTGGATATGTTTGGTCAATGTGTTTAGTATATTCATGTAATTTCTTCGGACCATTGAAACTAGAAGCCTTTGAATAACCTTTTCATTGTAATACTTCAGTAATCTAACCTTTGCTTTGAGAGATACGGAGGGCCTCATGGTACTATGGTTTTCACTTGTACAAGTGTTCTTTCAATACATTCAAGCCCGAGGAGACTAGGCTTTGGCCGATCTTCCTTAAAAAAAAAAAAAAGAGGTAGTATGAATATCTTACCTCCGTGAGAAGTGTTATTGAACAAAATTCTCTCGATGTAACTCAAACGTCCCATAAGTATCATCATACCCATTTTTTAGTGTCGTAGAAGTTGAGCTCATTCTTTGTACAAGAGTAAAAATTGCCAGTGTCAATCATCGAATGACTGACAACTCCAAGTGCAAATGCTCCAATAGCAACTGTAATATCTTATCTCGAGCATAACAACTCATACATCAGACTCTCAAATGTTGACGAAACCTTTGCTATATTGGCTAACCTAAGCATGTCAGCCATGCCTATATCCAAGGCATCCAAAGCACCATCGTCAAGACTAACATGTCCTTACATATCTATGTCAACATCTGGCATGAGTGAATCCAAGAATGACTGCATGATAGCTGACTCATCAACATCTAAATCAGTCATCCTATCAACCAAGGATGTGTCTATCTATGCATCCCGAAAGCTAGTATGCTCTGGCATACATTGTGTATCATAAGTACTATCTTGCTCTACCACACCAAGTGTATCATCATGCTCCACCTGAGCTAACTACACAGCATCAACACCAAGATCAAACTGATGATCAAACTCTAACTAAGTATCATCACAATTCTCTACATGAGCATCCACATCATGCTCTAAAGCATCCAAATGATCATCCAAAGTGTGATCCACATGAGCATGCATATGATCAACAAAATCATGCTCTGCAAAAGCATCAGAAGCATCTATATCATGCTCTACATAAGCATCACGAATGTCAATAGACCTATGTGTAGGTAGACAAAATGAGACATGGTGAGTCTCACATCGCACATAAGGCTGAACTCCCACTGAGACGCAATTGTTTCTCACATGAAGTACTTGCAACGGATACATGTGCCCAATACTAACACCTCTAACAAGCATAAGTTGTCATGATTGCAACTGAACATGATGCTCGCCAAGGAATGCTTAACAGCTGCTCTCATGCAACTTGCTAACTAAAATAAAGCTCATAGGGAATGAAGGCATATAATGTATATGTCTAAGCATAAGTGATGCTCCACTAGGTAGCATAAGGTATACATCTCCTGCACCCTCAATGTCATATGCCATACCATCGAGCATGTGCCATGACTCTCACCTGAGAATCGACAAAATGACTCAGGATGTGGAGTAACATGAAAAATGGCTAATGTATCAAGAAACCAAGCCATATGTATGCTATCGAATGAACAAAAGGAATCTTAAGATGAGCCATAGGAGAAAGTGATATCACTATCACTAGCATAATCAACTACCATAGAATCTCCTGAAATCACTACTGACCTACATCATGTGCACATCTCTGACATCATCGTCACATCTGCCTGAAGCAACGTCATCAAATATGGGCCTCATAACCACAATGCCAACATCAAAGTTGTTGTTGTGATTTATGTCTCACATGAGTCAATGGACTTGCATACATGTCATGTAGTCTCTATCATAATGCACTACTCGTCTCCTCATACATCGCAGAATCATATACAGAATCCACAAGTTGTAATCGGATAATGAAGCTAGACAATGCATCCATATCCATCCATACATGGTTGGGCATGTCACAAGGCCTCTGTGCATCTCTATACACATACCAATGTATGCCACATTTGATCTTTCCATCTTGGAAAGTCAGTGCCATCAAACCAAAAAGACACCATGTTGGCAATTCAAGAGACTTCAAATATAACAAGAGACTAGAAATAATATTGTATCCTCAATAGAATCACATCTGCATATCCATATGCATAACTCACATCACAAATGTCTCGATGGAGAAGCAACCATGTGAACCATCTATCACATAACCATGCATCTATCATGCACATAAAACCATGAGCATAAGCTTGATCACTAAGTGATCAAGTAGATGTGAAAGAACCCTGAAAATTTTGACAAAGTATCCCCTATAAACTGAGCAATCATAACAAGATAACCAATCACAAAAGAATAATGAGTAACATGTCACCACCTTTCACTGATCTAATTAAAGATAATGGCAAATACATATGCCAAAAAACTGATGGGAGTACATGCCAATAGAATGATGATACACCTCTGCAAGAGACTCACAATTATGACCACCACATGCAAGAGAGATGACTCTCCTCCAAACCAAATGGCTCTATATATAGCTCTCTCCAGGGCACTACCTTCTTGGGCAGGTGGATACTAACCATCCATGTGTCGGCCATGTAAATGCATGTGCACCAAGTGTCCAAGTTAACTCAAGTTAACTGAAGTGGATGCTTCTCTTTGGGCAAAATACTCTCCCCATGTACCCCATCGGGATTGAACCCAAGACCTCCTCCTTCACACCCTTGAGACTTAACCAATAAGCTAAGCGGATCACTTGTTCACAAGAGCACAAGACTTCCTAGTAAGTCTAAACTGGAGATCTTTGGCCATACACACGGATGACCAAACGGTGTCTGATTTCAAACCCTTCAAAACTGGACAGACCCCTATATCATAGACTTACTTTATTACATTCTTCCCCCCTTGGAAAATATTTTCGTCCTTGAAAATAGAGCTATATATCTACTGTAGGCGACCCCCGAGCCTCATGTTCTAAAACTGGAAGAACATGGTCATGTTCTAAAATTGAAAGAACATGTCTCATCTCTGTGGGCATCCCTGTCTAAATGATTCAAAACATTGTCCTGCTTTGCACTTTGATAAACTAATCAAAGTACAAAGTAGTGAATGAATAATAAGGGTGGATCTAAAAACATCCCTAGCCCATTCACAATTTTTACTAGGTGCAATCTAGGCACAAACATGTGAACTGGGTGGATTACTAGTTCATTTCTGGGCATGATTGGTGCATTGACTTATTAACGAAGGTAGGATTCTAATCCCTCGCAATACGTTGAGAACTCTTGATTCACTTGAATTTGGTTTAGAGAACTTGAAGTTTGGTTGTCCCAAACATCTAAGTTAGATGCTTGTTCAATGGTTTACTCCTATCCAACAGTTACTTGATTTTTTCACCTGACTAGAGGACTATGTTGTCCAAATGAGTTTAAAAATCCTATGTAAATTGTAGGAGAAAGTTTACCATTTACTTTGAGTCAACCATACTATAACTTGACCAATTCAAATTCAAAATGAAAATTGTTCAACTTAGGATGCTTTTCTCAAAGACTTGAGCTAAAAGTTCTTGAGAATTGTCAATCTGACGAGCAATTCCTAACTTCTCTATTCTAGAGTGTACTATACTCTAGAAAGTCATGAGAGTTATGCTAATAACTGGAAGCAAACCCAAACTAATAAGTCAATCTTGGACCTGTTATCATTTGATGACTGAAAAGGTTCTTGTCAAAACATCTATCTAGGATGTTTAATTTAGTTACGTGGTTCTAACCGGCTTACTCTTGACTTTTGTGAAAAGAATCAGATACCATATCTGAGTCAAATCCAAAAGGTTCAGAAAGCGGAAAAAAAGAACTAAAACACTGTTCAACCAATTCAAACTTCAAAGATACATGAACTTGCTATGAGTCAAAGTCTATATGACTCAAGACTTTAACTTCTCAAAGATCTGTTTCAACGAGGTATTGAAGCATTTTTCCTATCTTTGAGAGAAATAAATTGGATTCTCAAAAAGATTATTGGACTATAACTAAACTTCATCCAATCACAAGATACTCATGTGGTATCCAAAATCAGTGTGTTGACCCATTGAGGTCCTATTGATGAGTTTTTACTCAAGTAATGCTTCACTTGAGACTAAGTTCATGCCTCCAATCTTTTATGACTGCTTATTGGGAATGCAGCTCTTGTGCATTTCTTCGAAACAAAGGATTGAATTTTCCAAGTTACACGAGGAATTTGGTGCTTGACTTAGTCAGTCTATTCCTTAGTTGAAGGACCTTTTTGTTGGAGTTAGACGTCTATGGAAGCACGCGAACAACACAAGGAAGAAGAAGAAGCTTGGAGCACAACACACAATACTGAATGTATTACTAGAGAATGTACAAAGATAAGTAGCTCAATAGGACAATAGACATGTATACAAGCCAGGAGAAAAAAACCTCCTAAAGAGGGAGAAAAGTGCCCCGGGGGTACTAGTGTGTTCACACACATCACTACCTAAATATATCAACAAATCCCCCTTGGGAGTGATGCGGTGAACAAGGAGTTGGGACTCATGTATAAGGAAGTTCCAAGCTATGTGGAATCAATCCACAAAAGGAAGTAAGCCCAAAGCTTTGCGGAACTTCAAACTTCTCCTTAGGTAGAGCCTTCGTGAAAAGGTCTACAATGTTCTCCTGCGTGGGCACATATGCCAAGCTGATCTCCCCAACAGAGAACCTCTCCCTCACATAATGATAATGCACCTCAATGTGCTTATTGTGAGCATGGAACACGGGGTTCCTCGCAATTTCCAATGCGCTCTGACTGTTAGTGAAGATGGTGGTGGTAGAAGACTCGCCAACACCCAAATCAACCATAAGGCGTATGAGCCACACACACTCAACAGTTGTTGTGAAAGCTTCCCTATGGTCACCCTCACAACTGGAAGTGGCCACAGTAGACTGCTTCTTGCTCAACCAAGATATACATGAGCTACCAAGCATGAAGCGAAAGCCACTAGTGGACACACGAGTATCATAGCAACCAGCCCAATCAGAGTCAGAAAAAGCATGCAAATCTGGCAGTAGTGATCCCCCCTTGGGATAAAACAACCCAAGTAGTTGAGTACCACTCAAGTAGTGAAAGATGGGCTTAACCGCCTGGTAATGCTTGACTCTTGGGCAATGCATAAACCTCCTCATCTGTGAGACAACAAACTGAATATCTGGTCGAGAATGCATAAGTAAATCAAGCATCCAACACCCTACTAATAGAGAACAACATCAAATGCATCTCCAACATCATGAAGACTCAGTTGTAAACCTATTTCCATAGGAGTGGCAATAGGTTTACAGTCTTCAAGGCCAAACACTGCAATAATGTGTCAATATATTTCATTTGGCACAAAGCCATTCCACCATCAACGTGCATAAACTAAATGCCCAAATAATGATGCAAATGGCCCAAATCAGGCATCTCAAATGAGGCATGCAAATCAACTTTAAAATCAACAATATGCCTCTCATGAGGACCAGTGGGCAGCATGTCATCAACATAAACCACAATGATCAGAAGTACATCATTAGCACACTTAACATATAAGGTGCTTTCAGTTGGACTGTTCTCAAAACCATGTGCGATCACATAGGCATGTATCTTTTCATACCAAACATGTGGTGCTTGCTTTAAACCATATAATGCCTTCTTTGACCTACACACCTGGTTCTCATGCCCTTTCTGCACAAAACCACGTGGCTAAAAAACAAACACTTCTTCATGCAAGTCACCATTCAGAAATGTTGTTTTGATATCCAACTGATGTACATTCCAACCATGATGAGCTACAAAGTGCACAAATGCTACGAACAATAGTCATTCGGCAAGTAGGTGCAAACGTCTCATCAAAATCAATGCCTCTTTCCTACGCATAACCCTTTGCAACAAGCCTAGCCTTATACATGTCAACTGTTCCATCAGGTTTATACTTCAGCTTGTATACCCACTTTGTGCCAATGGCCTTCTTGCCAGAAGGCAAGTCACATAAAGACCAAGTATCATTCTTCATTATAGCATCATATTCTGATTGCATTGCAGCCATCCAATGTTCAAAATTTTGATGCTTCATCAAACAAAACAGGTTCACTCTCATCATAGAGACTAGAGCCAGCCATATCATAGCAATCTGGTGCAAAAGAAGCATTATGAGAGCCTGATCGAGTACAATATGACAGAGGTACATCTAATTTGTTGTCGTGCAAAGTCTGCACCATCCATTTTGGCATAGTTTTTGCCTACTCAATATCAGCTCTCTCATCAACAAGTGTATCATGTAAATCTCCATGAGAAATGGAATGATCTGCATCATCACATGAAACCTGCAAAGGTTGAGAATTTGCCTCATTAGGACCAACACTAGACTATCCACCTGTAAAAAGAGGAAGCAAAGTATCATACATGTCGTTTGACCTAATAGATGTGTACTTAGTAGATGAAAGCAATGGCTGAATAGCATCTTCCACAAAAACAACATCACGGCTAACCAGAATGCGTTTAGTCTTTGGATGATACATACAATAGCCTTTACTTTCAGAACTGTACCCAACAAAAATACATTTTATTGCTTTATCATCCAATTTTCTGTGATGTTGTTTAGGCACTAATACATATGCCAGACAACCAAAAACACGTAGATGAGCAACAAATGGCTTGCGATCATGCCAAGACTCATATGGAGTGATAGACTACAGTGCTTTAGTGGGACACCTATTAAGTACATATGATGCACACATAACAACCTCAAGCTAGAAACTATGTGGTAAGGCCTGAATCTTGACCATACACCTCGCCATCTCCATGAGTGACTTGTTCTTCCGTTCAGCAACTCCATTCTATTGAGGTGTATACGACACTGTACACTGGTGTTTTATCCCACATTCAGCCAAAAATGCATTAAAATCAGAAGACATATATCCTCCTCCTCAATCAGAATGGAGGGTGCCCATTTTACATACTGACATATTTTCAGCCAAAACCAGAAACTGTTTGAAGCACATAAACACTTCGGACTTTGCTTTGAGTGGATATACCCATGCATGCCTGGAAAAATCATCAATGAAAGTCACGAAGTAAAGATAATTTCCAAAATAGGTTGTCTACATAGGACCACATACATCACTATGAACAAGCTGCAATTTCTGAGTAGCCCAAACTGAACCATGTTCTGGAAATGAGGAACACTGCATTTTGCCCAAAATACAACCTTCACATACATGTTTACCGGGTGCCTCAAGTTTGGGCAAAGAGGACACCATTTCAGATTTCTACAGGCATATCAAACTAGCAAAGTTCGGATGACCAAAGCGTGCATGCCAAAGCTTTGCATCTGACATAGCCTGAGAATCATGTACTGCACGTGCCAAATCATTGACCGATTTTTCATAGTCTATGAGCTTATATAGCCCACGACATAAAATGCTAGAAGCAATAATAACATCACGATTTGAAAAATCATGAACTATACATCTATCATCAACAAATTTCACAACCAAGCCAATCTTGGCTAATGCAAAAATTGATAACAGATTCTTCTTGATCCCTAGCACAAATAAAGCATCTGATAAAGTGAAAGAACTACCATAAGCAGTAGTCATAATGATCTTACCAACTCCCATGAGAGGATAAGAGGAGTTGTTGGTGCATGTGATAATATTCCCTGTAGGGGTAGGCTCGAGTGAAGAGAAGAAACTGCACTGCGAGGTAATATGTTTGGTCGCCCCACTATCAAAGTAACAAACATCTGAGTCTACTGTAGACATGCACTACTCATGAGAAGATGGGTCAAAACTGCAAACAATAGTAAACACCCATTCTTCATCCGACACAAGGTTAGCAAACTCTGTTTTTGGAGTAGAGGCCTCTACAACAACCATTCCAGCCTCTTTTTTCTTTGCCTCTTTTGCAGTCAGTTTAGGATAGTTCTTTATGATATGATCATTTCCTTTACAATACTTGCAAAACAATTTCTGCTTTTTTGATTTCTTCTCATCTTTGTCTTCCGTCTTCGAATGTGCAGAATTAGCAAATTTCTGCTTACTAATTGAAGAGCTCCATTTTCCTTTGCCCTTCTGACTAGCCAGGAAAGCTTGATCTACAACACGCATAATGGACATGTTCTGCCTCGACTGATCTTCTTGAACAGAACACGTCTTACTCCTCAAATGACAAGGCATTTGGATTGCCTTTCATCATCAACCGAAGAGTAGAAGCAAAACTATGATTTGAATCAGGAAGACCATTCAGAACGGTCTGCACAAGTGAGCTATCTGGTATAACTTCATCAGCAAAAATCAAATGTTCCTTCAAGTCTTTGATCTTTGTTAGAAAACTATCCATAGAATCACCTTCATTCATGTGCTCACTCTCCAACTGTTTTCGGAGGTAAGCAACACGAGCCTCATTCCTAGCTGGGCACAATGTGATAAGTGTATCCCAAACATCCTTAGCTATTCTGTAAGAGCGAATGTGAGGAATAATGGCATGTTTGATAGACAAAGCTATTAATGCATGTGCCTGAGCATCTCTGCCATCCCAATGAATCTGCTCTATAGTAGGTGCAGCAAAAATCATAGCACGAATAGGAATCTGCAAGATATCATCATCTTCGACACCATCTCCATCAAATCCAGCACCTGTATTTGCAGTACCTATATTCGTAGGTGTAACAGGACGTATTTCAACACCCTACACAATATTCCATAGTCCTTTTGCAACCAATACATGTCACATCATATAAGCCCATATTAATGGGTAGTTGGTACCATCCAACTTATCCTCAACAACCAACATATGATATACATCACTACTTTCAGCCATGGTCGGTGACTAAAATACCTTGATGCAAAAAATTGATTGTATCTCAAAAAGTTGAACAAAACTCCCAAGATGAATTCTACTAAACCTATAGCAGACTTCGAGATGCTTATATTGGCGAACCGAAACTAGTATATACCTTTGGCACAAAAAGATGAAATAGCTTGCACAAGTGCTTCGATAGTGCGTTCAGAGGCCGAAACGATCTCAAATCGCGATTATGGCACGATAGAGCGAAGCAATTTTGATCTTTGAAACACCTTGAGTATGCTCACCAAAATTCGTACAATTTTGAGATTGCAACCGGAGGATGTCAACGATGCCCTAGATGAAGCGGCGACTTGCTCTGATAGCAATTGTTGGAGTTAGACGTCTGTGGAAGCACGCAAACAGCACAAGGAAGAAGAAAAAGCTTGGATCACAACACACAATACCGAATGTATTACTAGAGAATGTACAAAGATAAGTATCCCATTAGGGCAATAGACGTATTTCAAGCCGAGGGAAAAAAACCTCCTAAGGAGGCAAAACAGTGCCCCGATAGTCCTAGTGTGTTCACACACACTACCTAAATATATCAACACTTTTCAATATTAAAATCCTTCTTTAAAAATGTAGCAAATATTTCTGATCAACAACTCTTAATCTTGAAGTGTTTCTTTATTTGAAAAAGAAGATCTTCAAAGTTACCAACTTCATATCTTCTACTTTCTTGATCTTGAAGTATCTTGAGTTTATTATAGTATTCTCCTTGAATTTAAACTTCTCTTTGGAAGTTTTAATTCCCGTGAGGATCAAACCTATCTTCAAGATCCAATCTAGGACTAAAAGATAATTATCGTCCCACGGTCTGATGTCCCATACCATCTTTCCTACATAAATCTGAGTATAAAATTTGGTGTCCCATACCACCCTATTTTATATTCACATTAATGTGTGGGTGATACTTATCCTAAAGTTTAAACATCTCTTGATAGAGTACATTTTCACTGCAACTCTTTAAAAGAATTTTGAAGTTTCAGGCATTACCTCTAACTTGATATTCTAGGTCTTGATTCCTTCACATGATTTTCATACAATCACGTGCTTTGCCATGGAAACTTGAAAACCTCTTGATAGAATATCTATTCCTCTTTGTTAGGGTTTTCAAATGAAAACCATTTGGAATTCCAAATACTTGAATTTTCACATATTCAAGTTCAATTGGTTTATTCTTGAACAATTTGTAGTGACAAGAGCTTTTGACTTCTTATCTTTAGATTCCTTCTTTACTGATGCTTTAGGTACCTACCTCGATCGAGACTTTACAAGAATCTCTCTACTGCTTAAGCATCCACTCATGTTTTTTGGATTTGTACCAAAATCCCTTTAAGGATAGGCAAACTTTATGTTTTACCTTCCACAAACTTACCATCTTCATGGTTGCAGACTACATTCCTTGAATTTCTTCACTCTGTTCAAACTTGGAACAACTTACCCTTTTCACAAATTTCCATTGCATAAATGGAACCTAAGTGAATAATTCCCAAAAGGAATTTTATCGCCAATACTTGGGCAAACCTTAGAGTAGTTCTAATCGCACATTCTTGGATAATCATGGCCAAGCTTGATCAAGTTTGGTTGACCTTGTGATAGAATAAAGAATTAGTCTTTATTATTAAGATCTCTTAAATTAACAAAAGCGTCTTTGCTTACCCATAGGATTTTTAGAGATCTTTCCCTCAACTTAAGTCCAAGCATACACTGATGCCTCTGAGATTCCAAAGCTAAGAATCTTTGATACACCTTTAGCTTATATCAATATCTGGAATTAATTACCAATACGAGTGGTTTGGGAATTACTGGGAATTACTTGCTATTAAACTTTCTTGAAAGATTCTAGTCTCACATCTAGAGAGATTTTTTCTTTTAAGAACTTTAGGTTCCTGCCAAGGAATCAAGTAATACTAAGCCAATGATTCATCTTGGAATCTTTTGCTTTACTGAAATAATCTTTTTAAAAGAAATTTTGACTTCCGAACAAACAATAAATCTTTAAGTCTTGGTCTTGTCCAAAAGATATTCCTTTTTAATCAATGAAAAAGTTAATTAGACTATTTTCTTTATTAGCTTATCTTTTGACTTGGATTTCTTCTTTAAGCCCTAATTAGCTTAAACAAAACCAAGCATAATTTTCTCTCCTCATAAAAGTTCTTAATAAAGTTTCCATGATTAGTTGAAAACTTTGCATCTTGACTAAAGATGTAATCATGGAACCTAGCATCCAACTATTGAACACTAAAGTTCAAGTGATGCTAAAGTTTATTCACTTCTTTGATTTTCATCACTCTCCAGGATGAAATCAAAAGAAAAAACTTCAAAAGTTCCATGATTTTTACAAATTTGGAACATATGAACTATCCTTTGTACTTGAAAGTTCAATTGATTTAAGTTCCATTTAATTTTTTTTTATTCTTATCATGTCTTGTGATAGAATCAGATAAAACTTCCAAAGGAAACTTTATCAACCTACTTGGATGCATGATTTCTTAAATCCAAGCCAACGACCACATCTAGGCTTGTCATTAAGATTCTCTAAGTTTTCTCCTAAAGTTAGAGTCATCATGGAAATTTTCAAGCAGTCCTATTTTCTTGCCATTCCAACAAGCAAGAAGATTGAACACTTGACTTTCAAAGGGCCTAATTTTCCTAATCAAGACTCCTAATTTGTGATACCTAATTATCACATTTGGCAAAAAAAAACTAGCTACTTGAGTTGCACCATATCCAGGAGCCTTGCAACTACCTAGTTTGCTATTTCCCTTAACTATCTAAGTCGAGTTAGAAAAAAGATGTAATGAAGGTATAAGTATTCAACTGCTTAACAAACAATCATGCATATGCAAATGGCTGTTCTTGCATGCAAATGCATCTGAGTGCATGCATGTGTTGGCATTCTCCTTTCATGCAACAAACTTAAATCAAGCAATTCGTGAACTTGAAAATGCATGTTTCCAATCATCCATGCACAAACATTCTACTTGCTAACTTTTTTAAAAAGATAGAACCGTTCACATGCATAAACTTGTGCATTAACTATCTTTTTCAAGCAAGAAGAAAACGTGTTTTGTGCATGAAAACATTCTTTAAAAAGGAGAAATGTACCAACATTCTTTAGTAGATGCATGCCTATGCTTGATAAGTGTTTCCATACTTCAATGCTTTCCTATTTTTCTTTCATTAAGTTGCATACAATGCTTTCAAAATTGAAGATTCTTTCCCTACTTCAATGATAATAGCAATGCATTCTATATGAAAGCATAGAGCAAAGAAAATATTGAAATGAAAACATCAACTTGTAAAGTACTTAGCTCTAACTCAAGATACACTCTTCCATTGATCCTGTGGAAGAGCCATTCTCCAAAGAACTTCTCTTGTTGCCTCCTTGGTAGATCAAAGAGCTAAGATAGCTCTCGGATGCACCAATAAGGAAAGGAGACTTGAATTAGATTTGAAACTTTATTTAATGGTTCAGTCATGGCTGTCCAACTCGTTGACCTTTCCATTGTCGCAGATAGAACGAGCTCCTATCTTGCATGAGGTCGGAAGATCGACTCCCGATGAGCACAACATATTTGTTGGTTCTCCCTGCCACATCAAAGGCCTTATGATTATGATAGACCTCTATAGTGTAATAGAGGTATCTACAATGTAGAATAGACCACTTCTCGCACAACACAAAAAATCAACAAGCATGAATTTTAAGGTTTGTTACAATGAAGAGACGCTTTGCCATCGTGGTTATCTCAGATGCTTCATCTCCGTTAGATTCTAGGATTGATACTCCTTGACAGTGTATAGGGTTTGCAAGTCTAGAGGGTTGTGGTAGCATGACATGCTTGCAGCTTGCCCATTCGAGTTCAAGACTTGGAGCCTACAAGTCTAGAGAAATTGTTTTGCTCCTCTTCACATCACTATGTTTTTCTAGTTTGTATTTTGCAAACTCCAACTTTATAAAGTTAATACACAACTAAATGTAGCAACATGGCAACTTGGATATTGTAGCTTCTTTACAAACTAAATTGATGGGTTCGATTCCCATGGTAGGCGTGATTCTCCACGTTATGTAATGTGTTTTGCTGCACACAATTATGTTATGCAGTCGACATGGGAGCCTTGCTTAGTCAAACTAGACGCCTAGAGTCTGGCCATGGTTTGATTCTAGCAGCCAAACTTGCATTGGAGATTTGTTGCGCTTCATATCAGATAAGTAATGGTAGGAAGCAGATGTAGATATGTCGAACATGCTTTGTCCTTCTTGATAGTAGAGATAATCCCATGGACTCTACTTCTTGAAGTCACGGGTTCAAGCCCGAGCTAGATCGTCTATAGCAGACCATTCTTTTTGCAATCTCCAGACGTCGTCGAGAGGGATGTCACTCCGGTTGGATACCCCATTGCAAACCGTGCAACATACCATAACTAAATAAACAAGAGATATAATATGTCTGCTTCATACCTATGCCATTTGGGGTTGTGGATATAGCTCCCCCAACTCCCGCCTAGATTCAAAAAGGTAAGAAGTTTGAATCTTGTCAACCTAGCAATGCGTACGCACCTCAAGTCTGTTTTGCTACAAAGGAAAAGCAAATTGACATTATAATAGAAGCTAGACAGTGATCTTTATCAAGGCACAATTGACTCGGGCATCTCGGATAGCCAATCAGGCCTTCACCTCAATGAAGGGGGTTCAAAACCCGTCTCCTTTAGCATCTAAAGATACGAAATCTTTTGCTACATCACATTAGCATTGGCAAGGAATAACGGAGGCCTTCAAGAAGACTGCATGCAAGGAGAACTCAAACTCTAGAAGAAAGTTCACACTCGAGCTCATCATGAGAATAAGATTATGAAGCCCTCACGAGGTCTCCATGGAAGCTCTAGCTCTAATACCAATGCAAAAGACTCACAATTATGACCACCACATGCAAGAGAGATGACTCTCCTCCCAACCAAATGCCTCTATATATAGATCTTTCTAGGGGACTACCTTCTTGGGCAGGTGGATACTAACCATCCATGTGTCGGCCATGTAACTACATGTGCACCAAGTGTCCCACTTAACTCAAATTAACTCAAGTGGATGTTTCTAGAAGGCTCTAGCTCTCTTTCGGGAAAATACTCTCCCCATATATCAGCCTTGAGACTTAAACACTAAGCTAAGTGGATCACTTGGTCACAAGAGCACAAGAGCTCTTAGTAAATCTAAACTTAAGATCTTTGTTCATACACACGGATGACCAAACAATGTTCAATTTCAGATCTGTCTGAACCGGCCGGACCCCTAGATTATAGACTTACTTTATTACAACCTCACACTAAGGATTGAATCCTACAAGATGGTTCAATATGTCACGAATAATGTGTGACCAAGTCCCAATAAATGGAGATGAGAAATGATCCAAAGCTATCACACAAGCATAAAGGATCTACTAGAGTACTCTTCTAGCATAAAAGCCAACAAAATTTCGAAAGCATTTCCTCTGTAAAATGGAATTTGAACCAAAATAACGATGTGGGAATCACCATCCACATATAGCAAGAATCACATTGACAAATAAGATATCAAATCAATGACCATATGCTAAAATAATAGCCAATCAAGGTGAAAAACAGATGTGCAATTGAGGCTCCAATTTGGATCATGTACTTGCATTAAAACAAAGATACAAGTACCAAACAAAATCCAAAATCAATTCATAAAATATATGCAATTGGCAAGCTAAGCCATATCCAAGTGGCACAAACAAGATAGAGATCACAATGCCACTATACATCCACTGACATACCATGATCAAACTTATGATGACATAAACCTCAAAAAAGCTATACCACAATCTCATCTCAGAGGCCAAACACGTGACAAGGTCATGTCCTACTCTCATAAAAAGGAGCTACCACAATGGTCATACATGGATAATGCCTTCAAGCTCTAAAAATAAGAGCTCACACACCAAAAATCCTCTCTCAAAGAAGTTCCAAAGCAAAATGAACCTCTAAAAGCAATTAGGGTTCTTGTGGTGAAAATATGATGCTCTGTGTTTTGCCATTTCAAAGATGATAACCTCTGAATTTGGACTTTTACTCTTCAATAAACTTCAAGAAATTTTTCTTGACTATGTAACGATATATAGAACACCTCAATCGGAGGTGTGTAGCTCAAGATATACACAAAACAGACACCTATTGTCAATTTCACCTTTACTTGCAAAGCGACCAAACACTCGGAATTTGGATTTGTGGTCTTCTACGAACTTGTATCTTCTTTTGCAAGCTACACACAGCAACTTGAATTGCTTTAATCAGAGTTGTAAAACTCAAGTTATAGCCCAAAAACTGATATACTATCCAAATGATTGTAGATTTGTCTTCTACATCAGTTTATGTTTTTTCAAATTTTTGGCAATTTAGAACTCCAAACTAGGTACACCTTCTGTGAAGTTGTAGCCATCTATCTTAGCTACAGACAAAACTTTAAAACACACCAATCCAAGATTCCTAGTTTGAGTTATGGCCAGAACACGGAACAACTATTGAGAGGTGCTGGCCTACACTTTCACCTCTTGTGACCTAAGCTTTCATTGAAGCTTCTTGCACACCAGCCTTTAGCAAGCTCTGACACCAATGAAGGGATTTGGTGTGCACAACAAGAGGGGCAAGGAGGAGATGGATGAAGAGAGAGGAGAGGAGAGATGCACACATATGCGTGGGAACCTCAAAACCCACATAATGATCTCCGTTGAGGCAATGCTCTATATATGATGTATATATATATATATATATGAATATAGGGGTAAGGTCACATGATACTTACATCGCTAACACTTCTCCCTAGGCAGAGCCTTTGTGAAAAGTTTTGCAATGTTCTCTTGTGTGGGCACATATGCCAAGCTGATTTCTCTAGCAAAGAACATCTCGCTGACATAATGATAATGCACCTCAATGTGCTTAGTGTGAGCATGGAACACAGGGTCGGTTCCTCGCAACTAGCAATGCGCTCTGACTATCAGTGAAGATGGGTGGTGACAGAAGACTGACCAACACCCAAATCAGCCATAAGGCATTTGAGCCACACACACTCAATGATTGTCGTGAAATCTGCCCTATACTCAGCCTCACAACTGGAAGTGGCCACAATGGGCTGCTTCTTTCTCAACCAAGATATACATGAGCTACCAAGCATGAAGCAAAAGCCACTACTGGATCCATGAGTGTCATAGAAATCATCCTAGTCAGAGTCAAAAAAATCATCTAAATTTGCTGATAGTGATTCCTCCCTTGGGATAAAACAATCCAAGTAGCCGGGTACCACTCAAGTAGTGAAAGATGCGCTTAACCACTCGTGAATGCTTGACACTTGGGCAATTCCTAATTCTTCTCACATGTGAGACAACAAAATGAATATCTGGCCGAGTAATGCATAAGTAAATCAAGAATCCAATAGCCTGCTGATGGAGAACAACATCAAATGCATCTCCATCATCATGAAGACTCAATCATAAACCCGTCTCCATAAGAGTGGCAATAGGTTTACAGTCTTCAAGGTTAAAACACTACAATAATGTGTCATTATATTTTGTTTGACACAAAGCTATTCGACCATCAACTTGCATAAATTGAATGCCCAAATAATGATGCAAATGCCCCAAATCTGACATCTGAAATGAGGCATGCAGATCAGCTTTAAAATCAGCAATATGCTTCTCATGAGGACCAGTGAGCAACATGTCAGCAACATACACAACAATGATCAGAAGATATCATTTGCATGCTTAACATATAAGGTGCTCTTAGTTGGATTGTTCTCAAAACCATCTGCAATTAGATAGGCATATATCTTTTCATACCAAGCACATGGTGCTTGCACAAAACCACGGGGTTGAAAAACATACGTTCTTCACGAAAATCCACATTCAAAAATGCAATTTTAATGTCCAAATGATGTACATTCCAACAATGATGAGCTTCAAGTGCATAGATGCTACAAATAGTAGTCATTCAACAAGTGGGAGCAAAGGTCTCATCAAAATCAATGCCTCTTTCTTGAACATAACCCTTTGCAACAAGCATAGCCTTATACCTATCAACTGTTCCATCAAGCTTACACTTCAACTTGTATACCCAAGTAGTGCCAATGGCCTTCTTGCCTAGAGGCAAGTCACATAAAGGCCATGTATCATTCTTCATTATAACATCATATTTAGATTGCATAAAAGCCATCCAATTTTCTAAATTTTGTGCTTGATCAAACAAAACAAGCTCATTCTCATCACAGAGACTAGATGTAGCCATAGCATAGCAATCTCATCAAGAGAGGCACTATGAGAGCGTGAACAAGTATGATATGATAGAGGTGCATCTAATTTGCTCTCACACAAAGTCTGCACCAACCATTTTGGCATAGTTTTTGCCTCTTGAATATCAGTTGTCTCATCAATAGGTGCATCATGTAAATCTGCATAAAAAATGGAATGATCTACATCATCACATGAAACCTTTAAAGGCTAAGAAGTTGCCTCATTAAGAGCAGCGCTAGACTGCCCACTTGTAAAAAGAGGAAGCAAAGCGTCATACATGTCTTTGGAGCTAATTGATGTCTCCTTAGTACATGAAAGTAATGGCTGAATAGAATCTTCCACAAAAACAACATCACGGCCAAACAAAATGCATTTAGTTTGTGGATGATACAAACGATAGCCTTTGCTTTCAAAACTATACCCAACAAAAATACATTTCATTACTTTATCATCTAGTTTCTTGCATTGTTGTTCAGGCACTAATGCATATGCTAGACAACCAAAAACACGCAGGTGAGCAACAGATGGCTTATGACCATGCCAAGCCTCATATGGAGTATAGAATGCAATGCTTTAGTGGAACACCTCTTAAGTACATATGCTGCACACATAATAGCCTCAAGCCAAAAACTATGTGGTAAAGCCTAACTCTTGACCATACACCAGGCCATCTCCATGAGTGACCTGTTCTTCTATTCAACAAATCCATTTTGTTGAGGTGTATATGGTATTGTACACTAATGCTTTATCCCATGTTCAGCCAGAAATGCATCAAAATTAGAAGACATATATTCCTCCCTCAACCAAAATGGAGGATGTCCATTTTACATGCTGATAGATTTTAGCCAAAACCAAAAATTGTTTGAAGCACACAAACACTTGGGACTTTGCTTTCAATGGATATACCCATGCATGTTTGGAAAAATCATCGATGAAAGTCACGAAGTAAAAATAGTTCCCAAAAGAAGGTGTCTGCATAGGACCATAGACATCACTATGAACAAGCTGCAATTTCTGAGTAGCTTGAACTAAACCATCTATTGGGAAGGAGGAACATTCAGATCACCAAAGCGTGCATGCCAAAGCTTTGAATTAGAGATAGCCTGAGAATCGTTTACTACACATGATGAACCATTCATAGATTTTTCATAATCTATGAGCTTATACGGCCCACGACATAAAATGCCAAAAGCAATAATGACATTGCCATTTGATAGATCATGGATTGTACATCTATCATCAACAAATTTCACAACCAAGACAATCTTGGCTGAAGTTGAAACTGATAACAGAGTCTTCTTGATCCCTGGCACAAATAAAGCATCCGACAATGTAAAAGAACTACCATCACCAGTAGTCAGAATGATCTTACCAACTCCCATGATAGGATAAGAGGAGTTGTTGGCGCATGTGACAATATTCCTTGTAAGGGCAGGCTTGAGTGAAGTGAAGAAACTACACTGTGAGGTAATATGTTTGGTTGCCCCACTATCAAAGAACCAAACATCTGAGTCTACTGCAGACATACACTGTTCATGAGAAGATGGGTCATAACTGCGAATAGTGGTAAATGCCCATTCTTAATTTTACACAAGATTAGGAGACTCTATTTATCATCCTTCTGTGATTGTGCAGGATTAGTAGATTTTTGCTTACTAGTAGAAGAGCTCCATTTACCTTTACCCTTTTGACTAGCCAAGAAAGGTTGATCTGCAACATGCATAATGGACGTGTTCTACCTAGACTGATCTTCTTGCAACAAAATAGAGACTAATTCCTCAAATTGTGAGGGATTTGGATTGCCTTTCATCATCAAATGAAGAGTAGAAGCAAAACTCTGATATGAATCAGGAAGACCATTCAAAACAGTATGCATAAGTGAATTGTGAGGCAAGACTTCATCAGTAGAAATCAATTGTTCCTTCAAATCTTTGATCTTTGTCACAAAACTGTCCATTGAATCTCCTTCATTCATGTGCTCACTCTCCAACTATTTTTCGAGATAAGCAACATGAACTTCATTCCTTGCATGGTATAAAGTGGTAAGTGTATCCCAAACATCCTTAGTTGTTTTGCAAGAATGAATTGAGGAATAATGGCACGTTTGACAGACAAGGCTATTAATGCATGTGCCTGAGCATCTTTGCTATCCCAATGAATTTTCTATGCAGTAGGAGCAAGAGGAGCCGCAACATGAACAAGAACATGAAGAATATCATCATCTTCAACGCTGCTTTGATACCAATTGTTGGAGTTTGAGGTCTGCAAAAGCATGCAAACAACACAAGGAAGAAGAAGAAGCTTGGAGCACAACACACAATATTGAATGTATTACCACTATAATGTACAAGATAAGTGACATGTTAAGGCAATAGGCGTATATACAAGCGGGGGGAAAAAACCTCATAAAGAGGGAAAAACGTGCCCCAGTGGTCCTAGTGTGTTCACACACATCACTACCTAAATATATCAACAAGTTATGCACTAAAGAATCGAGCAAATACTCTTCTTTTGAAACAAAGATGTCTGAGACTCTCATATCTATACGTGTGGATATCATCAAGAATTTATTACTATCATTATCTTCAGCATGATGCCATCTGCGTGTAAATTACAGCACACTTCAAGAATCTTACTTTGAGTCTCATATCTATACGTGTGGATATCATCAAGAATTTATTACTATCATTATCTTCAGCATGATGCCATCTGCGTGTAAATTACAGCACACTTCAAGAATCTTACTTTGGCAGAAATTCCTTAAAGTTTGGGCAAGTGTGAAATTCCTTAAAAATTTTGGCGACTAGTAAGGTTATAAATTATTTTGAGAAATAAAAGCTTGAATAAAAAGTATAAATACAATTTAAAAAATGATCCATAATTCCTAATATTGATGAATCTCAAAAGCGACTAAGTTCAATGAACCTAAGAAAGTGCTAAGCTTAATAAATCGGAATTCGTACGTGCATCTGTCCATTTTCATGGAATTTGGGGTTGTTATCGGCCACTTGCTGATTTGCACCTCCAAACACAAAAGGCCAAGTATTATGCATTTCCTTATTATAGGATGTTCTTGGTAGGCCAAGTGTGTATGCGTGTGTGTGTGTGTGTATGTCGCATTCTAGGTTATACAGCCAAGTGTGCGTGTGTGTTGTATATATCGCATTCTAGGGTTATAAATGTATGACCAATATTTTGTATGGATTTCATAAAGATCATCAAATGTGAGATTTTCGTCCTTCATTCCAATCATGTTGTTTTCCTAAGAGTGTTCCAAAGGAACAAGATCTAACAAAGTTTCCATATTTTTGCAAAGGGTACTTCATGGTACTAGATGACTGATCCTGTTTTTTGTCCAAAATCATGCGATAGGCAAAATTGTGAAGAGGGTAGAGGAATAGATGCTTGGTTCTCCCTTGTAACAAAAAGCTTGGAGTGTGCAAAAAGCTTGGTACTGAAAAGGTTAAGAATAAGCTTGAACACACATATGCACACACTTGTTTTATGGATATACATCTCACAATGCCAAGTATAAATTCTTGTTGTATGGAAGTATTGCCAATCTTTATATAAATCCCAATTATGTAATCCGTTTAATCTTTTTTTTTTCTGCATGTGCATGTAAAAAAAAGAACAAAAGAACATATGATATCTCTTTCCATGTTCATCTTAGTAGTCGTTATTATTTCCATGTTTCTTTACTACATCTTAGTAGTCGTTATTATTTCCATGTTCATCATCGAAAGTAGTTGAATGTATCATTTTGATGAGCAGTGTTTTTGAACAAAATGCTCTTGATGTGACTTTAAGTGAACAATGCACATGCTCCCACAATTATTATGCACATTCCTTGTGTGGTAGAAGTTAAGCTTATTCTTTCTACAAGATCCAAAAATAATGAGATTGGAATACAAAATAACGTGGAAGAACTTATCTAAAAATTTACAAAGATTTTATGTATGTCTTCCAAGGAAGTCCCTTTCGCATTTTTAATGTGGTTTTACTTCATAATAATCCAACATATATTTATGTGAGACCATAGGCATACATGTCTCATAACACTCTATAGGGATCCCTAGGTAGTTTATATAATATGTTCTATGACCTCCCAATGCTCTTATATATGTATAATCCATTAAAACATATAGCAACATGGTCAACCACAAACTAGATTGATATTGAACATTTGTAAAACCTACGTACAACAAAATCATGCTCTCACATTCTTTGTTTCCTATGTTTTTTCTACCTGTCTGCATAAATGTTGGAGTTAGACATCTCCGCAAGCACGCGAACAACACAAGGAAGAAGAAGAAGCTTGCAGCACAACACACAATACTGAATGTATTATTAGAGAATGGACAAAGATAAGTAACCCATTAGGGCAATAGGCATATATACAACCCAGGGGAAAAAAACCCCCTAAAGAGGGAAAAAAGTGTTGGAGTTAGACGTCTGCGGAAGCACGCGAACAACACAAGGAAGAAGAAGAAGCTTGGAGCACAATACACAATACTGAATGTATTACTAGAGAATGTACAAAGATAAGCAGCCCATTAGGGCAATAGGCATATATACAAGCCAAGGGAAAAAAACCTCCTAAAGAGGGAAAAAAGTGCCGCGGCGGTCCTACTGTGTTCACACACATCACTACCTAAATATATCAATTGTTGGAGTTAGATGTCTGGGAACAGCACAAGGAAGAAGAAGAAGCTTGGAGCACAACACACAATACTGAATGTATTACTACAGAATGTACAAAGATAAGTAGCCCATTAGGGCAATAGGCGTATATACAAGCCGGGGGAAGAAAACCTCCTAAAGAGGGAAAAAAGTGCCCCGGCGGTCCTAGTGTGTTCACACACATCACTACCTAAATATATCAACAAATCCCCCCTTGGAGTGATGCGGTGAACAAGGAGCTGGCACTCATGTATAAGGAAGTGCCAAACTATGTGGAAATCACTCCACAAAAGGAAGTAAGCCCAAAGCTTTGTGGAAAGCTTCAAACTTCTCCCTAGGCAGAGCCTTTGTGAAAAGGTCTGCAATGTTCTCCTGCATGGGCACATATGCCAAGCTGATCTCCCCAGCAGAGAACCTCTCCCTGACATAGTGATAATGCACCTCAATGTGCTTAGTGCGAGCATGGAACACAGAGTTCCTCGCAACTGCCAATGCGCTCTGACTGTCAGTGAAGATGGTGGTGGGAGAAGACTGGCCAACACCCAAATCAGCCATAAGGCATCTAAGCCACACACACTCAACAATCGCTATGAAAGCTTCCCTATACTCAGCCTCACAACTGGAAGTGGCCACAGTAGGCTACTTCTTGCTCAACCAAGGTATACATGAGCTACCAGGCATGAATCAAAAACCACTAGTGGACACACGAGTGTCATAGCAACCAGCCCAATCAGAGTCAGAAAAAGCATGCAAATCTGGCGGTAGTGATCCCCCCTTGGGATAAAACAACCCAAGTAACCAAGTACCACTCAAGTAGCAAAAGATGCACTTAACCGTCTTCCAATGCGTGACTCCTAGGCAATGCATAAACCTGCTCATCTGTGAGACAGCAAACTGAATATCTGACCGAGTAATGCATAAGTAAATCAAGCATCCAATAGCTTGCTGATAGAGAACAACATCAAATGCATCTCCAGCATCATGAAGACTCAATCGTAAACCTGTCTCCATAGGAGTGGCAATAGGCTTACAATCTTCAAGGCCAAAACACTACAATAATGTGTCAATATATTTCGTTTGACACAAAGCCATTCCACCATCAACTTGCATAAACTGAATGCCCAAATAGTGATGCAAATGCCCCAAATCAGACATCTCAAATGAGGCATGCAAATCAGCCTTGAAATCAGCAATATGCTTCTGAATAGGACCAGTGAGTAGCATGTCGTCAACATAGACAACAATGATCACAAGCACATCATTAGCATGCTTAACATATAAGGTGCTTTCAGTTGGACTGTTCTCAAAACCATATGCAATGAGATAGGCATGTATCTTCTCATACCAAGCATGTGGTGCTTGCTTTAAACCATATAATGCCTTCTTTAACCTGCACACCTGGTTTTCATGCCCTTTCTGCACAAAGCCACGGGGCTGAAAAACATACACTTCTTCATGCAAGTCACCATTCAGAAATGCTGTTTTAATGTCCAACTTATGTACATTCCAACCATGATGGGCTGCAAGTGCACAAATGCTCCGAACAGTAGTCATACGGCATGTAGGTGCAAAGGTCTCATCAAAATCAATGCCTCTTTCCTGCGCATAACCCTTTGCAACATGCCTAGCCTTATACCTGTCAACTATACCATCACATTTACGCTTCAGCTTGTATACCCACTTAGTGCCAATGGCCTTCTTGCCAGGAGGCAAGTCACATTAAGACCATTTACCATTCTTCATTATAGCATCATATTCAGATTGCATAGCAGCCATCCAATTTTCTGAATTCTGTGCTTCATCAAAAGAAACATGCTCATTCTCATCACAAAGACTAGACACAACCATAGCATAGCAATCTGATGCAAAGGGGGCACTATGAGAGCATGAACGAGTATGATATGACAAAGGTGCATCTAATTTGTTGTCACGCAAAGTTTGCACCAGGCATTTTGGCATAGTTTTTGCCTGCTCAATATCAGCTCTCTCATCAACAAGTGCATCATGTAAATCTGCATCAAAAATGGAATGATCTGCATCATCATATGAAACCTGCAAAGGCTGAGAAGTTGCCTCATTAGGACCAGCACTAGACTATCCATTTGTAAAAAGAGGCATCAAAGTATCATACATGTCTTTGGAGCTAACAGATGTCTCCTTAGTACATGAAAGCAATGGCTGAATAGCATCTTCCACAAAGATAACATCATGGTTAACCAGAATGCGTTTAGTCTGTGGATGATACAGATGATAACCTTTACTTTCAGAATTGTACCCAACAAAAATACATTTTACTACCTTATCATCCAATTTTTTGCGATGTTGTTCAGGCACTAGTGCATATGCCAAACAACCAAAAACACGTAGATGAGCAACAGATGGCTTGTGATCATGCCAAGCCTCTTATGGAGTGATAGACTGCAGTGCTTTAGTGGGACACCTGTTCAGTACATATGCTGCACACATGACAGCCTCAAGCCAGAAACTATGTGGTAAAGCCTGACTTTTGACCATGCACCTCGCCATCTCCATGAGTGATCTGTTCTTTTGTTTAGCAACTCCATTCTGTTGAGGTGTATACGGCACTGTACACTGGTGATTTATCCCACGTTCAGCCAGAAATGCATTAAAATCAGAAGACATATATTCCCCCCCTCGATGAGAACGGAGGGTGCCCATTTTACATGCTGACAGATTTTCAACCAAAACCAAAAACTGTTTAAAGCACATGAACACTTCGGACTTTGCTTTGAGTGGATATACACATGCATGCCTGGAAAAATCATCAATGAAAGTCACGAAGTAAAGGTAATTTCCAAAAGAGGGTGTCTGAACTGAACCATCTTTTGGAAAGGAGGAACGCTGCATTTTGCCCAAAATACAGCCTTCACAAACATGTTTTCCAGGTGCCTCAAGTTTGGGCAAAGAGGACACCATTTCAGATTTCTGCAGGCATAGCAAACTAGCAAAATTCAGATGACCAAAGTGTGCATGCCAAAGCTTTGCATTTGACATAGCCTGAGAATCATTTACTGCACATGCCAAATCATTTTCAGATCTTTCATAGTCTATGAGCTTATACAACCCATGACATAAAATTCCAGAAGCAATAATAACATCGCCATTTGAAAGATCATGAACTGTACATCTGTCATCAACAAATTTCATAACCAAGCCAGTCTTGGGTAATGCAAAAACTGATAACAGATTCTTCTTGATCCCTGTCACAAATAAAGCATCTGACAAAATGAAAGAACTAGCATCAGCAGTAGTCAAAATGATCTTACCAACTCCCATAACAGGATAAGAGGAGTTGTTGGCGCATGTAACAGTATTCCCTGTAGGGGCAGGCTCGAGTGAAGAGAAGAAACTGCGCTGTGAGGTAATATGTTTGGTCGCCCCACTGTCAAAGTACCAAACATTTGAGTCTACTGCAGACATGCACTACTCATGAGAAGATGGGTCAAAACTGCAAACAATAGTGAACGCCCATTCTTCTTTCTGCACAAGATTAGCAGACGTCGTTTTTGGTGTAGAGGCCTCTACAACAACCATTTCAGCCTCTTTCTTCTTTTCCTCTTTAGCAGCTAGTTTTGGACAGTTCTTTATGATATGATCATTCCCTTTATAGTACTTACAAGAAAATTTTTGCTTTTCTGATTTCTTCTCATCTTTATCTTCCTTCTTCGAATATGCAGAATTAGCAGATTTCTGCTTACTAGTTGAAGAGCTCCATTTTCCTTTGCCCTTCTGACTAGCGAGGAGAGCTTGATCAGCAACTTGCATAATGGATCTGTTCTGCCTGGACTGATCTTCCTGCAACAGAACAAAGACTAACTCCTCAAATGATAAGGCATTCAGATTGCCTTTCATCATCAACGGAAGAGTAGAAGCAAAACTCTGATATGAATCAGGAAGACCATTCAAAACGGTCTGCACAAGTGACCTATCTGGTATAACCTCATCAACAGAAATCAACTGTTCCTTCAAGTCTTTGATCTTCGTTAGGAAACTGTCGATAGAATCACCTTCATTCATCTGCTCACTCTCCAATTGTTTTCGGAGGTAAGCAACATGAGGCTCATTCCTAGCTTGTTACAATGTGGTAAGTGTATCCCAAGCATCCTTAGCTGTTCTACAAGAGCGAATGTGAGGAATAATGGCACGTTCGACAGGCAAAGCTATCAATGCATGTGCCTGGGCATCTCTGCCATCCCAACGAATCTGCTCTACAATAGGTGCAGCAAAAACCGTAGCACGAATAGGAATATGCTGAATATCATCATCTTCGAAACCTTCTACATCAGCTTTAGTACCTGCACTTGTAATAGTTGCTGGTGTGATAGGATGTTTTTCGACACCCTGCACAATGTTCCACAGTCCTTTTGCAACCAAAACATGTCGCATCATATAAGACCATAACGGGTAGTTGGTACCATCCAACTTATCCTCAACAGCCAACATATGGAATACATCACTGCTTTCGGCCATGGCCGGTGACTAAAATACCTTGGTGCAAAAAAGTGACTGTATCTCAAAAAGTTGAATAGAACTGCCCAGACGAATTCCGCTAGACCTATAGCAGAGTTTGAGACGCTTATACTGGCAAACAAAAACTAGTATATATCTTTGCCACAAAAAGATGAAATAGCCTACACAAGCACTGCGATAGTGCGTTCAGAGGCCGAAACGAGCTCAAATCACAATCTCAACTCTGATACCAATTGTTGGAGTTAGACGTCTGCGGAAGCACGTGAACAACACAAGGAAGATGAAGAAGCTTGGAGCACAACACACAATACTGAATGTATTACTAGAGAATGTACAAAGATAAGTAGCTCATTAGGGCAATAGGCATATAAAAAGTGCCCCGGTGGTCCTAGTGTGTTCACACACATCACTACCTAAATATATCAACAAATCCCCCCTGGGAGTGATGCGGTGAACGAAGAGCTGACACTCATGTATAAGCAAGTGCCAAGCTATGTGGAAATCACTCCACAAAAGGAAGTAAGCCCAAAGCTTTGTGGAAAGCTTCAAACTTCCCTCTAGGCAGAGCCTTCGTGAAAAGGTCTGCAATGTTCTCCTGCATGGGAAGATATGCCAAGCTGATCTCCCCAGCAGAGAACCTCTCCCTTACATAGTGATAATGCACCTCAATGTGCTTAGTGTGAGCATGGAACACAAGGTTCCTCGCAACTTCTGATGCGGTCAGATTGTCAGTGAAGATGGTGGTGGCAGAAGTATGACCAACACCCAAATTAGCCATAAGGCGTCTGAGCCACACACACTCAATAGTAGTTGTGAAAGCTGCCCTATACTCAGCCTCAACAACTGGAAGTGGGCACAATAGGTTGCTTCTTGCTCAACCAAGATATACATGAGCTACTAAGCATGAAGCAAAAGCCACTGGTGGACACATGAGTGTCATAGCAACCAGCCCAATTAGAGTCAGAAAAATGCTTCATCTAGGGTGTTGTCAACACCCCCTCGATCACAGTCTTAGAATCACACAAAATTTGGTGAGCGTACTCAGGATGCTTGTGCAAGCAATTTTGTCTTTTTGTGCCAAAGATATATACAGGTTTTGGTTTGCCAGTATAAGCATCTCAAAGTTTGTTCTAGGTTTAATAGAACTCGATAGGGTAGTTCTGTTCAACTTTTTAAGATACAATCAATTTTTTGCATCAAGGTATTTTAGTCAGTGGCCATGGCTGAAAGCAATGGCATACACATGTACATACACACACATACACATACATACACATACACATACAAATACACATATACATACACATACACACACATATACATACACACACATACACATACACATGTACATACACACACATACACATACATACACCTGTACATACACATACATGCATATACAAGTATATTCATACATACATACACACATATACACATGCACACACATACACATATTCACACACATAAAGTCACATACACACATATATATACACATGCATACACACACATACACACATATACATACACACACATACACACATACACACATACACATACAATCACATATACATACGCACACATATACACACATACACACACACACACACATATAAGTACACACATAGACACACACACACACACATACACCCACATGCATACAAAAGCATGTATACACATGCATATGGATACATACATACACACATGCATACACACATATGCACATACACACATATGCACATACACACATATGCATACACACACATACAATCACATACACACATATACATACTCATACAAACACATATACAATCACATACACAAATATGCACACATGCATACACACATATACACATAGACACACATACATACACATATACATAGTCACATACACATACACACACATAGACACATACACACACATGTACATACACAAACATGTACATACACACACATAGACAAACACATATACACATACACACACAAGAACATACACATACATAGACACACACACATACACATACATACAATCACATGCATACATACACAAACATGCATACATACACAAACATGCATACATACACAAACATGCATACACAAGTATATGCATACATACATACACACACACATACACACATATACACATACACACACATAAACATACACATGCATACACATATATACGCACATACACATATACACACACATAAAGTCATATTCACACATATATATACACATACATACACACACACACACACATACACATACACATACACATACACATACACATACACATACACATACACATACACATACACATACACATACACATACACATACACATACACATACACATACACATACACATACACATACACATACACATACACATACACATACACATACACATACACATACACATACACATACACATACACATACACATACACATACACATACACATACACATACACATACACATACACATACACATACACATACACATACACATACACATACACATACACATACACATACACATACACATACACATACACATACACATACACATACACATACACATACACATACACATACACATACACATACACATACACATACACATACACATGCACATACACATGCACATAAACATACACATACACATACACATACACATACACATACACATACACATACACATACACATACACATACACATACACATACACATACACATGCACATGCACATGCACATACACATACACATACACATACACATACACATACACATACACATACACATACACATACACATACACATACACATACACATACACATACACATACACATACACATACACATACACATACCATACACATACACATACACATACACATACACATACACATACACATACACATACACATACACATACACATACACATACACATACACATACACATACACATACACATACACATACACATACACATACACATACACATACACATACACATACACATACACATACACATACACATACACATACACATACACATACACATACACATACACATACACATACACATACACATACACATACACATACACATACACTACACATACACATACACATACACATACACATACACATACACATACACATACACATACACATACACATACACATACACATACACATACACATACACATACACATACACATACACATACACATACACA